>BRYE01000011.1:17244667-17247167 GCA_030159115.1 Actinidia arguta var. hypoleuca | reverse complement strand
TGTTCTAGACTCTACTGTTTCTTCTCCTAACCAATCTCTTTTGCAGCCTTTTCCTATACATTACTCTCGTAGGTCTAACGCACCTACTGATGCTCCCCCTTCTTCGGCCACCCAAGAAGCTCCTGAAGTTGTGGATTCCGCACCGCCTTCTGCCAAGCGTATTCGTAAGTCCACTCGTTTGCCTAATTTTGACTACTCATGTTACTCCAGTTCCTTTACCTCTTTTCTGTCTTCTATTCACAATCTTTGTGAGCCTCAGTCATATACAGAGACTGCTCGTGACCCTCTTTGGCAGCAAGCTATGGATGCGGAACTATCTGCTTTGCATCGCACTGGTACTTGGGATTTGATGATGCTTCCGCCTAGTAAAAAGGCTATTGGTTCTCGTTGGGTCTATAAAATTAAGACCAACTCTGATGGTTCAGTCGAGCGTTATAAGGCCCGCTTGGTTGCCAAAGGATTTGCTCAACAATATGGCACGGATTATGAGGAGACCTTTGCTCCTGTTGCAAAGATGACCACTATTCGTGCACTCATTGCAGTGGCTTCTGTTCGTCATTGGCATATTTCTCAGTTGGATGTTAAAAATGCCTTCTTGAATGGCGATCTCAAAGAAGAAGTGTATATGATTCCTCCTCCAGGTGTTGCTCACTCTTCTGGACAGGTTTGCCACCTCAAAAAGGCACTGTATGGTCTCAAACAGGCTCCTAGAGCTTGGTTTGAGAAATTCTCTTTGGTGGTCACATCTCTTGGTTTCTCTCCTAGCCATCATGATTCGGCTTTATTTGTAAAGTCCACTTCTACAGGCCGTATTATCCTTTCCTTGTATGTGGATGACATGATTATTACCGGTGATGATATTGATGGGATTGCTGCTTTGAAGATTGAGTTGGCCCGTCAGTTTGATATGAAGGACTTGGGGTCTCTTCGCTATTTCTTGGGCATCGAAGTTGCCTTCTCGCCTAAGGGTTATTTATTGTCCCAATCCAAATACACTGCAGATATTCTTCAGCGAGCTCGTCTCTCGGACACCAGGACAGTTGATACTCCTCTTGAGCTAAATGCTCGTTATGCTCCTACTGACGGCACTCTCTTACCTGACCCTACCTTGTATCGGACTATAGTTGGGAGCCTTGTCTACCTCACTATCACTCGTCCTGATATTGCACATGCGGTCCATATTGTTAGTCAGTTTGTTACTGCTCCTACCACAGTTCATTGGGCTGCTGTTGTTCGCATTTTGCGGTATCTTCGTGGGACTATTTGCCAGAGTCTTTTGTTCCCTTCGACGTCTTCCCTGGAGCTTTCTGCTTATTCAGATGCTGATTGGGCCGGTGATTCATCTGACCGCAAGTCTATTACAGGCTTTTGTGTATTCTTGGGTGATTCTCTTATTTCTTGGAAGAGCAAAAAACAACAAGTTGTCTCTCGTTCTTCCACTGAAGCAGAGTATCGTGCTATGGCCTCTACCACCAATGAGATTGTTTGGCTGCGTTGGTTGCTAGCGGATATGGGTGTCACGTTCTCTGGACCGACCCCTCTTTATTGTGATAATAAAAGTGCTATTCAGATTGCTCATAACTCAGTTTTTCATGAGCGGACAAAGCATATTGAGATCGATTGCCATACTACTCGTCAGCAACTTGATCGCGGCACGATTTTCCTGCCCTTTGTCACCTCTTCTCTCCAGTTGGCGAATTTTTTTACGAAATCTCAAACGGTGCAGCGATTTCGCTTCTTTGTTGGCAAACTCTCGATGCTGCGCGCTGCTGGATCATGAGTTTGAGGGGAGATGTTAGGAAATAATATTAGCATTATTTATGTCTTTTATTATTTTTGTGTTATTTTAGGCTAGCCTTTTATTCCTTTTATTTCCTTGCCTATATAAGACTTACTTTTGTAATATTCTCATAAGTTTTGTTAATACAAACCCTAGCCGTCTCTTTTCTTCTCTATCTCTCCCTTGCAAATTCTATCAACTTGATGGTGTCTGATGCAGATATGATAACAAATTGAGAAACATTATAGAAATAGTGGTTGTCTCACGAGATACTATGAGAGAGAACATAATTTTTTCTCTTCTTTCTTTTTTTTCTCATAAATTTGTTTCTTTTCTCTTTGTCAAACAGACTATTAGTACAGGTTCTGTTTTTCTTGAAACCCAGGTTGTGGGACAACATACTGTAAGAATTACTTTGTGGATTGCAGGTGGTTTATGCCGTTAGAGGGAAAATTCCGGTTCTCTTTGATGGAGGAATTAGGCGGGGCACAGATGTTTTCAAGGCACTGGCTCTTGGAGCTCAAGCTGTCATGGTAAACTCTGACCGTGAACTTTTAAAATTGTCCACCGTATTAATATTATGTTGTTGCTCTGCACTGTGCTTTGGTGGAATGTGAGTGTCATGCTATATTTTTGTGCATTAATTTGTTCAGAAGCATTTCAATGGAAACTCTAATGGCTATCATTGACCTTCATGACAATATGATATCTGCAAAGGAC
>BRYE01000011.1:17239667-17242167 GCA_030159115.1 Actinidia arguta var. hypoleuca | reverse complement strand
GTCCAGGTGATTAAATTAAATGCTCTTATTTTTAAATATTTTTAATTTTTTTTAAAAAAAACTAAGTCAATGCTCTGTTTAAAAACTTATTAATAAGGGTTATATTTGTTCTCATAATAACTGAATAAGCCTATATATAGAGTATTGACTTATTTTTTATAAAAAAATAAATAATATTTTAGACATAAGAGCATTTAATTTAAGCACATGAAAAATATCTGATTGATTTTTATCACTATTTTAAACAGATTAGTAATAGAAGGATTGTAAGTGATACAATTAAATAATTAAATAAGTCAATATTATTCAATTTTTAGATAAGGATATGAAAGTAACAAAATGGCGATAGTTTAGGAGTATTTTTGAAATTAAGCCTTTTTTTTTTAAAACAAAAATGGTTTGGGTCTGAAATTCCACATGGCGCCCACGTGTAATATTCCGTTAGAAATTGGACAGGTGTTATAGACTAGGCTTGATTGCAACTAGTTCAGATGTTGCCGGTATAAATTGATAAAATTATTAGTTGGGGGGCAAATTGTTAATCACTCAATACTTTGAGGGAGAAAAGTGACTTTTACCCAACTTACATTGCTTTTCAATCAAAATATGGGCTTCCCAATTATTTTCGTTCTTTCAATTTTGGGTGCTCTGCAGCATACTCAAAGGTGGTGGAGAGAAGAAGTACTCAATCTCCAGCTTGGTATTGAACTGCAAAGGTATGCGTTCTACCTTCGGAGACAAAAAAATTTCCGCTTTGAAGTATAACACATAGAATTTTCGCCATTTTCGTTCTGCATTTTTCCTTTCAAAGAACTCCTCTGCATAGGAAGAGGTCATTAAAGAAGATTAAGAAATTTGATGAGAACCGATTGCTAAATTCGGGTACAGTCTGTACCCGAATTTATCGAGTTTCTCGAGCTCCCAATCCTAACTTCAATTTGAGAGCCTTCACATTTTTTTTCCAGATAAAAAACGAGACTATTATTGCAACAAAAATCAACATCTCTTGTGAGTTTCAAATAAAGTTGAGAATTTAGAATATACATATAAAGACTATTATTTCGATATACCAAAATATATATAATCCAATACACAAAAAATCATAATCCCACATATAAAAGTGTTACCACCATGCATTGATAATTTACCAATATATATCTAACCACGTATACAAAAATATAAATCCATATCCATTAGATATCCTTGATTACTTTATAGAAAAGATACTAGTTCTATTGCCTAGACACAAAAAGTATCACTTGAATACCACTCTTCTTGCATTTTTAAGGCAAATGTATCAATTAAACTTACGTACTCTAGACTTTTCGCAAACTCATTTTCAATGGATAGCATTGCTAATCCATTCAACCTCTCTTATGAAATGGTTGATCGAAGGTAAGACTTGATCATCTTCAACTTTGAAAAACTTCTTTCCCTGGAGGCAACGATAATCGGAATAGTCAAAAGAATTCTATAAGCAATTCATGCATTAGGGTAAATATCTTGAATGCACCTCAAATGATTGAGCACTTCAATTGATTTGTTTACTTCCTCATGCAATATATTTCTCAAGAATTTCAACTCCATCCATAGATCCCTTCCATCAATATCAGAAATCCCAACATGTTTTAAGAATTCCTCAAGGTTGACTGAACTCTTCATCAAACATTCATCATTCGTAATCGGCACAGAGGAGACCTTAGAATCCCAATTTGTAAACTTTTGTTTGTTTTGTTAGAAATTTTAATTCTTAACAAGTGTAATAGACATGAGCTCTCCTTCTCTCTTAAATTTCAAAATGAGTTGGGGTTTCAAAATTAAAATGGGTCTTTTTTTTACTTAACATATCTATATTATAACATAGTGGACATAAGGACCCAAAAATTAGACTATTTTTTGGGAGGGAAGACACGGACCTATTGGATCTGTGCCCAGGGCCGGCACTAGGTACAGATTCTTCCATCAATACATGGGGTATGCCATGGTTGATTGTGGTATTTGAAATGGGGAAGAAGAAATGAAATTAATTAGATGGAGAAACGATAGAGACAATTAGACAGTATTTTTAGATAGAGACAATTGTTCGAGTTTTTTTTGTTTTAAGTAAATTTTTTAAATAAAATTTTACAAGTTTTTAGTTTTTTTTACAAGAAAACTTAAAAATATTTTATTTTTATTTTTAATATTTTTTTATAAAGTTATGTATTTTTTTGTATTTTAGACTTGTTTTAAACGATGAAAAAATCCCTAAAAATTAAAAATTAAAATAAAACTCAAAAAAGCTATATAAATCCCAAAAAAAAATACACCAAACATGGCCTTAGTAAAAGTATATATTAGTCCACATAATCACGTTTGCGATCTTTTATTAATCAATAATAAGGCCGTTTATTAAAATAATATTGCTGCTGTTCCAGTTAAAAATCGTCTTTGAATGTCTAGCTCTAACAAGGTTGTTGGGAGATGGGAGATGAAAGCTTGCAAGACGCCAAACAGCAAA
>BRYE01000011.1:17172167-17174667 GCA_030159115.1 Actinidia arguta var. hypoleuca | reverse complement strand
AACCTCAGGACTGGTCAATGTATTTCCCCCTTTTTATCTTTTGTCAATCTTTAAATTAAAAGCATTTTCTTTCCAAATCTCAACGAGTCGTCTTGGCTTGTATAGCTGCGAGTAAACACGACTCGCTTGGGTCGTTGCTTCTTTTATTACAGTAGAATCCACTTAAAAAAAATAGAGTGAATAGTATTAACTTTATTTTAATACAATAGAGTTCATTGACGTTGTGGATTCCTCACTGGGTTACACTTCAAATGAAGACAACCATCACGATCAAAACAGTAAAGAGACAGACAAATAGTACATACAAAAATGGTACCACACATTCCACCGAGTGCACAAAATAAGCAAACAATGAAAGAGCACTGTTTCAGTTTTAGAAACTTAATAAAGAAAACTGGCCGCAAATACGTCCAAGACCCATAACATAGTATCAATTTCTCCCCTCAAGGTCCAAAAATTACTGTCTTAGGAATTCCAACATTTAGAAAACCTTTAAAACCAAAAAACAATAAAAGCCGAATCGTAATAATCATTGTCACTGATCCCTACATAATAGATACAAAGAAAACATACATCATATGTATCAATATAGTAATAAGTATATATATAATAGGTTGGTAACAACCCCACAACTCATAAATAGGTGAAACATCATAATACCTCCCTAAAAGTTTGAAAATGCAAATTAGACCAGCATCGGCAGGAAAATGAAGGTTTGACCCACAGACTCATCTTACACCTCACTGGTAGTACATAAGCTGTTGGGCAGCAGCAATATTCTGGAAGCCACCGTCATAGATAGCTTGGCTAGCCCCAGCAGTACCCATTCCCATTGTTGCCTGCTTGAGGGGATGCTGCCCTTGCAGGTGCATAAGCGTGTGTACACCACCCATCTTGCTCATTGCCAGTTGCCGCTCATAGGACAAGAGGTCGGTAGCTGAAAGTCCCGGCAAAGGTGCAGCTGCAGGTGGAGGAAGTGGGTTTGAACTTGTTCCTGGTGGAGTTGGCTTGCTACCCCATGAGCACTACATGCATAATAGATATCAACCAGTCAAACCAACATAATAGATATCAGACAAGTGC
Source organism: Actinidia arguta var. hypoleuca (assembly GCA_030159115.1). Lineage (NCBI taxonomy): Eukaryota > Viridiplantae > Streptophyta > Magnoliopsida > Ericales > Actinidiaceae > Actinidia > Actinidia arguta. The sequence continues at coordinate 17,173,584 of BRYE01000011.1, read as the reverse complement.
CAAAAAAAAAAAGCACGCAAGGACCAATAATCAGCAATATCATAGTCATACTACACAAAAGGTCGTATAAAAATTCTACGTTAAATCTTCTAAATACTTGTGATTCAAACTAAAGTACTGTTACAACCCAGAAAACCAAAACAACCAACTTACAAGCAGAGTTGGAGGATTGAGTTTCTAATATCATGTTTTCCTCAAGTGACAACTTGGTTATCAAAGGTACAACCGTAGTTTTGAATTGGTTTATGGTTCTCTATTATATGTTGGAAATCTCATAATCTCAAATATCTGGAATTTAAATTCATTGTTTATATGGCCAAAGCAAGACTACAATATATATATATATATATATATATATATATATATATATATATATATATATATATATATTGCTGGAATATTGATGGTATGACAGAATATCAAATTACAGGTCTTTTGAATCAGATGATGATGTATTCTACTGTTTAAAGCAAACGGTAATGATGAAAGGTCAATAGCCCTATTTATCATATCAGAATTTATAGAATCTTTAAAAGTTTGGTGGGATAACTTTCTCACTAATAATTAAAGAGCTAAAGTATTAAATGCTGTAAAACAGGAACAGAATGAAGCTGGTCTTATGGTTGAACAAAGTGATGTAATATATACTTTAATTCAATATACTTTAATTCAAGCTGGGCTTATTATTTCTCTTTGTGGGTACAATTAATAGCAATGCTGAAAGCCAAAGGTATTTAGGTGCTTATCTTTAGCGCATTTTAGATGGTATAAAGATGTCTTCCTAGCAAAAGTTATGCTCAGAGAATATGCTAATTCTGATTATTAGAAAGCTTACCAAGTCTCTTTGCTGAAAAAGTTAGAAGACAGCTAAGAGAAGATAATCAAACAATTAATTATAATAATTATACTTATGGTCAACTTACATTTGTAATCACTAGAGAAGGGTTAAACATTTGCAATGATTTAAAATTGCAAAAACAAATTAAAAAACAAAATTCAAATAGCAAAAAAGAGCTAGGAGAATTTTGTGATCAATTTGCTATAGATGTTCCAATATATATATATATATATATCTTCTAAAAAACATAAGCAAAAGAAGGAATATAAGGAAAAGCCTTCTAAAGAAAAATATTATAAAAAAACATCTTCTAAGAAAAAGAAGGATAAGAAGGAAATCACATGTTATAAATGAGGTCGTCATGGACATTATTCTAATACCAAAATACTACTTTCATCATACTTTTGAGCTGCCATAAAATAAAAGTATGATTGTCCATAATATGTGGTTATAAACCATTCTGGAAAAGAAATTAATTTTTGAATCCCTTCTAAATAATTATAATAATTCTTTTTAAAATATTCAATCTTACCTTTATGATTCTTCTTAAACCATCTTACAAACCTCTCGTATTTAGGT
>BRYE01000011.1:17152167-17154667 GCA_030159115.1 Actinidia arguta var. hypoleuca | reverse complement strand
CTTGGTGACCTTGGGGTGATGACATCGGCCACCTGCACAAGAGAATAAATATTACTAGCCGGGATGAAATCGCTACAAACCCCTCCGACGTGGAGATGAGATTGAGGTGAATGATCTAGACAGATAATGACCTTGGTGACCTTGGGGTGATGACATCGACCACCTGCGTAAGAGAATAAATATTACTAGTCGGGATGAGATCGCTACAAACCCCTCCGACATGGAGGTGAGTTTGAGGTGAATGATCTAGACAGAGTATAACAGAGAAATAATTGAGTTAAAACTCTCAGAGTGAGAATGCAGTTATCCTTTTATGGTGGAGGGTGAGCGGCCTTTTATAGATGAAGAATGTAGAGCCGTGCGAGAAGATCACAGCATAATCATCGAATAACCAAGTATGAAAGGCGTGACCGAGCATTTCGGAGTAAAAGCAGGAGAATACCAAATGGAAACAACACCACAAATATAAGAGACCTATGAATGTGGAGTCTTAAGGTCATCTCATGCTCAAGGTGAAAGGCGAGGTTAATCAGATCGGCCTTAGGCGATGTGAGATCTCTGGGAGAAGAGGATGTTCAGGGAGCCTGAGTAAAACAAGTGACAACTGAGAAAGACGTTGGCGACATGGTCTTCCATCTTGATTTAGGCAACGCGTTCATCTCATATCATTAGCAAGTTAAGATTTTACCCTCATCAGTTTTAATGCTATGTCGTTATTTTTGCCATAACTACTCTTTTTCTATTATTGGATCAAAATTTATTGAAAATCAATGGAGGAAAATATCAGTAAATATTGATATTGGGGATATGTTACTGATGTTACAAATTTGATAGAAAAAATAGTTTTGCCAACTTTTGACAAGTAGTATAGCTCACTATTGGAATGGACTTCTTGCAAATTTGTGACAATTTTTGACTTTGGCGATAGTTATAGTCATAGTTATCAAAATTTTGATCCGGATCGTTGGATCTTACGACTCTAATTTATCTCAATAATACGAATCTCACTATCATCTTTAAGTAGTTGAGATTCTAGTTAAAAAAACATGTAAAATCTTAGTACATTTCCAATTTCGATCTGGAGCCTACAAGCAATTCTTCAAAAAAAAAAAAATCTCTTATGTTTTTAATTCTTATACGTGTTGACTAAAAGCTCCATCTTCAAGCATGTTTTCTAATGAAGATTTCCATTTGAATTTTTGAAAAGAATGTGATCATCTCTCTTTATTCATGCATATAATTTTACTCAAATTACTTGAAATAAAAATGTTTAGAGAGGTACTGGGATAATTGATTTTGTTTCTCTTTAAAAATAAAACTAACTAATTCAATTTATTTTCTGTGTCAAATTGTAAAGAGATATATGAAAAATCGAATCAATTGTGTTATACATACAACACAATAATTTATGTCAATATGGAAGAGGCAATTTTTTAACGCATACTATTTTTTTCCCATTGTTTTATATTAAAAGTAAAATTTTAAAATTCTCGATCCGATCTACAATTCCTTCCACCGATCTCGCGACACGGGATCTCGATTTTAACAACCTTGATTATATCATACTGCTAAATATGCTCTTAGGCCACATTTTGAAAGAAGCCTAGGATTTTCAAGCAAACAGAGGCCCCGAATTTTTATGATTCGAAAATTTAAAGAAAGAAAAGAGAAATTTTCTTCTCAAAAAAATTTGCAAAATTGTGGTTGTAGGAATACTTCATAGATTACCGCATCAATTACTCCAATAAAAAAATATTATTGGTTATCTCAAAACACAAATTAGGAAATAATATTTTTGTGAATAAAAATCTTATTAAGAGGTAATTTGTTTGAAATTAAAAGACTCAAATCCCCACATTATTCTATTAAGAATTTTGTATAAATTTTGTATTTGCACATTATTGGATGCATTCCAGCTATTACATGCATGTTTTTAGTAAATATAAATTTAAATGACATAACAATCAGATGTGATGGCCAAACTAGTACTAGTCAAATTCCTTCGAGGAGTTATTTGTCCTCTCTCTCTCTCTCTCTCTCTCTCTCTCTCTCTCATGATCCGTAGGGAAACCCATGTGCTCTGCCGACTACCGAGCTCGTAATCATTATTTTATTTTCCTATCCTACCAAAATAATCTTGACATCGAGCGTGATTAACACATTTTTTATAAATATTTATAAACTTTTGACATGCATGTTTTATTGCACTTAAAACGGATTTTTATACATTTTTTACCTATTAAGTACAACTGTTGTGATTAGCATTTTTTATAATATATTTGTATTACTATATATTTTTATAAGCGGTGATATAAATTATGGTTAAAAATTGATTAAATATAATATATTTCCATGAGAATTATTTATTGGCTTAATTTCTTAGACACCGTAAATTATCTTCTTCAATCACTTTCATCTTTTATTTAAAAAATAAATTAGATTGACCCTATTAATTATTTAATTATATAATTTATATCCATTCTATTACTAATTCTTGTGA
>BRYE01000011.1:17124667-17127167 GCA_030159115.1 Actinidia arguta var. hypoleuca | reverse complement strand
TCTTTTCGTTACAATGACTCACTCTGTTTCAATTTTGTTCTGCTCTGTTTCTCTTTTTGTTTCCTAAAATGCAACCTGGATATTCATAAGCTTTCTTATATGGATTTGTCCTTAATCTCAGGGGTATTTTTGGCTTTATTGCTCAACAGTGCTCTCTCTGCATCACTGTCTCTGTTCGATGGTGAGTGCTTAAAAAAAAGTATACTAACAATTTTTTTGCTCAACAATGCTTAGTTAGATAAATATATAAATTCAGTGGCGGAGCCACAACCAGAGGGGGCAGTTGACCCCTCAACTTACATTTTTTTTTTTTGTCTATAGTTGTAAAAGGTTTTTACAATTTGCCTCTCCTCAAAAAATTATAAATGTTTCTCCTTAAAAAAAAAATTCAATTTGCCCGGAAATTTTTTCTGACTCCGCACACTATATAAATTGATGATTAATATCATACAAACAATTGTTTTTCGAGCTTTGGATTGATTGCCTTAGATTGAAGAAAACAAACTGAATATGATTTTTGGATACACCATATGTAAAAAAAAAAAAAAAAAACTTAAAAGAAATAACATGGGTAGTTTCCAAAAAAATAAACTTTTGACTAGACCATACGTTTTTCAGAAAGATATTGGGTGAAGAAATTATATAATCTAAAAATATTAACCAATATTTTATTTTCTAGATTTAGAAATGTGAAATACTCTATGCAACATTTTAATTACATTAGTTTTCTATTTAAATTATTGATGGATTTTCACTACCCTCCAATTAAATTTGTTTCTAATTGACCATTCAACTATGAAATTAGTTGCAATCAACCCTAAAGACTAACTTCCGTTTAACAAACATATGGAATTACAGCTGTTTTGCCACGTGTTGCCACGTGACAAAACAATACTGTTTAAGTTTTTAGTTTTTTTTTTATTTTTGGTTTCTATTTCAATTTATGTTTTTTGTTTCTATTCCTATTTTTAGTTTCTATTTATATTTGTTTTTAATTTTTATTTTTGTTTCGATTTATTGTTTTCTGTTTTCTATTTTTATTTTTTATTTTTTATTTTTTATTTCTATTTCTATTTCTATTTTCTGTTTTTATTCCTATTCCTATTCCTATTCCTATTCTCATTTCTATTTCTATTTCTGTTTTTAGTTTACATTTCTATTTTTGTTTTCAGTTTCTAACATGATATTTTGCCCCCTTGATTGTTTGAGTTAGTTATGTTAAAACAAGTTTGATATTCAAAAAATTAACGTTTTTTTATAGTGTCCGTGGGCATGGACAATTAATAGTAAAAAAATAAAGTGAGAAGATGATACAAAAAATTTAAGTTTTGTCATTTGATTTTTATTTCGTTTCATCTCTTTCGTAAACCCCTTCAATTTGATTTCATCTCTTCGTAAATTTTTAACAAAAAGAGATGAAACTGGGGCAAAGTATTTGAATATATATCCCCAATACAACCCTAATAGCGAAAATGTGATTACATAAATCGAGTTTGGAGCAGTACATAGGAGAGATTTCGAAACCCACTCAGTTTTGGGGGAAGGTAGAGTTTACATTGGAGACCCGAACCTGCCCGATTAGAGCTACAGTTAAAAAAAAATACTTCCATTCAATTTATGTCACTTAAAAATTTGAGATTTGTCATTATCAAACTTCTTAAACGGAAATTGTACCACCACCCCATCAGAAGTTTCGAGCAGGAGCGATTTCCATGGGCCCAACCAGCCCCCAATGCCATTCCTATTTGGAAATTAATGCTCCAAATTTAGCCTAAGCGGCTTGTGGTTTAAGTTCTCATATTTAGTTTTGGTCAGGACTACTGTCATCCCTCTGGGTTTGTGAGAGATTAATGATGCACATTAATTTGGAAATCTAGCAAGGCAATAGGGCAGAAATTTGGCCAAGCTGCGAGAGTGATATTGTTGATATTTCAGTTGTCCGTCTCCAATTGGACTTACAGGAGGAGCTAAAACCAATGAACATTTTTTACAGTATCTTGAAGTGAAATGTGCTCCATAATTATGGGAGAGAAGGAGAAAAATATTAAAAGATAAAGAACAGAAGCCAAATTCATTTAGAATTCATGATCCAAACAAAGCCTAAATGTTCACTACCACACCAATAAATAACTACATCAATTTAATTTCCATATAATTCAGAAAGAAAAAAAAAAGTAGCAGCTTGTGGGCTAGCTGACTGAGCAGATTAGTGCTTTGCCACCAACCGGTCCAACCCTTTATAGAAGATGCAGCCGATGGCCCAAACCAACCAACAACAGGGCACACCATTCCAACATGCTAGTTATAATGTAGAAATTAACAAAGGACTAGGAAGCTGTTTCAACTGGATTAAACTGCCAAACCCGCCTCACAGATTTCTAAAATTTACCATCATTGGAGAAACCAAAGTCTATACAGAACAAATGAAATACGACCAACTGATGTGGAACATATTAGAAGTTAAATGAAACCCTTCTGCCATTTCTCCAAAGTCTCTCCA
>BRYE01000011.1:17087167-17089667 GCA_030159115.1 Actinidia arguta var. hypoleuca | reverse complement strand
ATTCTAGTCCTTCTGACATTTTTTTTCTGCAACGTAAAGGCCGGATTGGATGATGGTCACATCTCCGTGTGAAAAGGTTCATTAAATTGAGTTCTGTAGTGACACGTGAAATGTATGGGAAATTGAGTGCTCAGCCCAAATTTGATAACGAATTCTTAGGTTTGTAGGCCCAGTTTGTCGAAACTTTTTTTTTATATTATATTTAGTCTTGAATAAGATCCAATTTGGTTTAATAATTTTTTGAATTTATTGTTTTTAATGATTTTTTTATTTTTTTATTTTATATATATTTTTTATTTTGACGAGGGGCGGTCGCAAATGTAAAAATTTTCATTTAATTGGATTTTTTTAGTAAAAACTAAAAACACTAATTTAGATTTTTTTGGGATAAAAATATTTTTTTATTTTTAGTGATTTTTTTAAATTAGATAAAAAATTATATTTTCGAACTCCTCTTATAAAAAAATCAAAAAATTATACAATTTTTATGAAGCAATGGAAAAAAATCACTAAAAAAAAAAAAAAATCAAGGAAAAAAAATGTAAAAAATTAATAGTCTAAAATGGGCCTAAAGCAGCTTGAAAATATTAAATTTTTAAGTAATTTGAAAATTTTTTATTGAAAATAAAAAAAATACTACCCGACAAATTTGAATATTTTTTTCTGTCAAGAATAATAAAAAATGTATAAAATCTTAATCAAATGGTAAAAAAAAATTAATTGAAGATGATTTTTTTTTTTTTTTATGACCGGAGAAACTAAAAAATCATTAAAAAAACTAGACTAACTGGGCTTTCAAAAACCTTGTTTCATTTTTAATTTTAATTTTATTCTTTATTTTAATTTTTTGGTTAAAAATTATAAAATTCAGAGTAAGTTATTTTTTCTTTAGCAATTTTTATGTAGATGTATGTTATGTTTTCAATTTATTTGTTTTGTTATCTTAATTGAGACAAATTAAAAAATAATTTAAAAAATTGATAAAAAATTAAATTTTTATACGAATGTGAAACTAATTCAATTTAAAAAATAAAACTATCTCAAATTGAGCATAATCTTATCCATTAACAACTTTTATTCGTATAAGAAAAATGTTAATCATTGCCCATTAACCATTTTTTGTATGAATTGGAATGATAGTTTGTTTAAATTCATACTCCATGTGTGTATGTCACTGCCATTAATCTGGTTGGTAGAAGGCTTCTTTGTTCATGGAACCTTTTTATGGCGTTTGAATTGCGGACCCCGTGAGAGGAAGTTTTTGTCTTTTTATAGCGAAGCTTGATGCGTATGTGAATACGTCGATTATCGTGTCAGTGAGTAGGTGTCTAACTCAATAATACCCTTAGAGTATGGCTAGTAGTTAACAAATCCCGTTATCGAATTTTGGACCCATGCGTGAAGGTGGAAAAGAAAATTAGTATTATACGTTACCCTCTGATCCTAACGTGACTTGAAAATCTCCAACGCACATCTAACGAGCTCTCGCACGGAAGTGCCAATTGATCTTGACATGGAGCGGCAGTTCAGCGGCAGCGCTCACCCAAGCTTGATAAAAAAATATCACATAATATTTTATCCTCCTATGTTGTATTTTAATTCACCCAATAAAAAAAAATATTCAGAAACATTGTAGGGTTCTTTTTGCTTGTACATGCTTAATAAGAAACAAAAAAAAGTCCCACTAATAACAAATGATTTGAGATCAACAAGATAGGTTTGTTGAAATAACACCATCATTAGCTGGTTCATATGGGCATGTCAATCAAGTTTGGTCATGAATGACGTCATTTGCTATCTTCGTTGGAAAAAAATTGGGCTTCGAGCTAGCCCGTCACGGCCCAATGTTTTGTTGGGCCAAGCCTATTTTTGGAAAGCCCTGGTCATAAACAACCCATATCCAAAACATTAGACGGATGTAGGCCAGGCCCATACACCATGCAAATGGAATTGAGCTGTTTTGAATTTTAAGATTTTCTGTAACTCTTGGATTGTGATTTTTATACTTTTATGGTTCGAGAATAAATTAAAATTTTTAATTTTTTAATCAACTTTAAAATGTTGAAAACATTAGACGGATCGAGGCTTCCACCAAGTAGGTCAGACCCATACAACACACTAATGGAATTGAGTTGTTTTGAATTTTAAAAAACTTTGTAACCGTTTAATTATAATTTTATATTTTTTAGGGTATTTTTTGAACAAAAGGATTTAAAAACTTGTTTTCTTTTATAATCTTGAGGGAACTAGGGCAGGCTTAGTTCCTATTATATCCAAAACATTAGACGGATCGAGGCTTCCACCAACTAGCCCAGGCCCACACACCACATGAATGGAATTGAGTTGTTTTGAATTTTAGAAAAATTTGTAATCGTTTTATAATAATTTTATATTTTTTAGATTCTTCTTGAACCAAAGGATTTTAAAAACTTTTTTGCTTTATAAAACTTGTTTTCAAATCAAATCAAAAATTTCTATGGACTTCAAATTTACGTGGATC
>BRYE01000011.1:17074667-17077167 GCA_030159115.1 Actinidia arguta var. hypoleuca | reverse complement strand
AAAGTTTGGAGAGCTTATAATATTTTGGTATTTGATTTTTCAAAATGGACAATAATTTTGGAATACCCTAAAAGAAAAAAAAGGTAGAAAACACAGAGAATTATATTAATTCATATCCAGTCCTATTTCTCTCAACACTCTCACCTAACAAGGATTTTTCTTTTTCTTTTTCTTTTTCTTTTTAGGTGCTAAAGGAAAACAAAACAAAGATGGATGCTGAGTAATGTTCTCCGTTTAGTTAGACCAAAGCATTATTGAGATAGAGTTGTGTCTTGCTTTTTGTTGTCACATAACATCTCAGTTCTGTACACCATGAGCAATATACATACACAAATATATATGGCTTGGAGGTCAGCTCTCTTTCAAAATTTTATATTTAAAATCTCTTATATGTTATCAAATCTTGAGTTGGGTCACTCTACATGTGACTTTATTCATGCTTTAATCGATCCCGTGTTAATAAACGATAGGATTGGTCCTCTAAATTAATCGGTCAAATATTGCGCGCGTATGTATAAAAGAAAAATTTTTAATGGGATTGATTAGATTCTAGTGGCCTACATCAATCTAATGCACACAAAAGGACAACAATGTCCCTTTGAGGTTGTGACAAAGCTATTCCAAAGAACTTTCTCCATCAAAGAATTTTTCAACAATCCAAAGGGCTTATCTTTGCCACGTGTGATCTTAAAATTCTTGAAGAGAAAGTGGAGCAAAATGTCCAAAAACACTATTGATCAATCTACCTCACTTAAGGGACGTGAAACCTATCTTCAAAGTTGTTTGTCTTCTCTCTCCAACGCCCCAAAATTATTCAGTGCTACATATGATAATATCACAAAATTGATGTGAAATCGTAGGGGTGAAGTCAGAATTTTTGTATTGAGGACAAATACGTAAAATTATATATATACGCATGCAAACTTATCTTATTTCATAGTTGAAAGAATCAATTCAATTGAATCGTTGATTAAAACGCAATATCTATTGGTAGTATGTTATTGTGATTAATCTACAACTAAACTGAGTGATTTTTCATAATTTAAAAAGGATGTATCACAATCTTATTTGTAATGCAATTGAAAGAATTGGAGGTAATCTTTCGTTCACGATGTATGCAGAAAGAGAACGTTGTATATCGAGAGAACAAGAAGAAATAAGTGGAAGGGGCAAAGTGGCAACACAACGGGGGTAAATTTCATGATTCTCCTAAAACTTTGGGGTTTCTTTGAGAAGTAAGTGGGTCACCGGTGGGTTTGTTGCTACTAGAATCGGAGGTGCTTTTCTTAAATTAGCTTTTCTAAGTTATTTTTAGAGGGGTTTTGTTGCTGCTTACTAGCAATAATTTTTATTTTTTTCTATTTTAAACGTTGTATCAGACTATTTATTATAACTTTTATTTTTGTTTATAGGCCAAAAATAATTTTAAAAGTTTTAAAAAATCAAAATTTGAAAAACTCCATTTTGATGTTTTTCACTCTTTGCTTTTGAATTTTAACATAAATTCGATGAAAACAAACAAGCTCATAGTTTAGTAGTTTGTATAAGCGCGGCTGAACCCCTCATCCTAGATTAGTTTTATAAGCGATCTTCCTTTACTACAAAAAAGAACAAACAAACAGAGTTGTTTCAATTAACTAGATTAAAGAAGTTCCACATGTTACAAATGCGAGCACTTAAATATTCGAATATCAAGAGGTAGACCAATGGTGAGATTCCGCTTCTCACTCTCCCTCGGGATTAATTAGTACTCTCAAAACGTACCCCGACATACTACACACAGTGGCGGATCCAGAAAAAAAATTCAGGGGGGACAATTATTAAAATTTTTTTTCTGAGAGGGGCATTTATAATTTTGAGGGGGGGCAAATTAAAATTTTTTTTTAGAACTATAAGTAAAAAAAAAATTTCCAAACTTGAGGGGGGGCAACTGCCCCCTCTAGCCCTTGAATGCATCCGCCACTGACTACACATACCCCCCGACATGCGGATAAACCGTAAACCTGACCATTTTGGATTTTAACTCCCATCGCTAGTATTTGAGCTTAACTAATATTTGTGATTTGCAGGTGATTACAGGTATCCGAAGCTTATTTTATATATAGGAACGGATCCAGTAAAAAAATCATACGGTTCTCGAATTTAAAGAAAGAAATATTTTTTCAAATATTCTCAATTTGAATGCCTATAATTTGGTGGCAATCACATTACCTCTACCATAAGGCTGTGACACATCACATGACAGTGTTCAAACACATTCGTGAAATGTCCCTTTCCTGGTCCATGCAATTATTTCACTTTTGGCCCACCCATGATTCGTATTAACAAAGCAATATGGGCCTGGCCTGGCCTTTGATCTCCTACTAACAGACTTTTTTTTTTTTACAGCCGTAGATTTGATTAAATAATTGTTTTCTATTTTTTGACGGCCACAGATGTAGTTTAGTAATTACTTTTAATTGAAAAATATTGAAAAATGTACTGGGACAAGTGTGGCCAA
>BRYE01000011.1:17062167-17067167 GCA_030159115.1 Actinidia arguta var. hypoleuca | reverse complement strand
TTTGTCTCGTAAATCTCTGTTTTGCGCCAATAGTAGTAGATTATGCCAAAAAATTCCAGAATAACATCGTGTTAATTGTCTTGGTATAGTAACAAATACTCATACTAGTTCCCTGTTATTGTTGTTATCATTAGTTTCTAAGTGTCTTCCATGATTAGTTGATTTTGAAAGGAAAAAAAGCGTAGAAGCTGATCAAAAGGTCACTATGGTTGATGAAGATCATTCGTAGACATTTCAAATCAAAAGAAAAAAAAACCATTTGTTTTCTAAACGTCTTGATCATTTCCTTTTCTAATTAATGCAATTTTCAACGTATAGCAATCGATGATCTCATCGAAAGGAAATTAATTTGTAATCAAATGAAGCGACCAGTGAATTGTCGTCGTCACTGAGCACATCGCAGTGCACCTTCCTTCTCATTCGTATTAGAAGCTTCAACATTTAACCCTGATACGAGTGATATCTTCCATTGCATTTTGATTTTGCTTTGTGACTAGTGAACTTGTAGATCTTTAGCAAGGGAAAAAATCATGTTTTGTAATCAATTTTGTTGTGGTAAAAATTTGGGAGAGCAACCAACAGTCATAATTGCTTCTTGGCCTCGGCGCTGAACCTCGGCCAAACTGGGGCGACCTGCACAGCAATGAGCAAAAGTAATCGGTCGGGGTGAGGCCACTCAAAATCCCTTCGGCGTACGAATCAGACCAAGGCGATCAGGAGAATATTATAGGCAATGTGGGCGAGCACAATAATAAATGTGATTGTGGTGCCTGTGTTGAGCGTACCTTTTTGTTGTGGGGGAGCAGCCTTTATATAGACGGAATACTGAGCCGTGTCAGTGAATCATGGCGAGTTTCTTGGAAGGATAAGCATGGGAGGATATCCCAATAAAATCTGGAGACTAGTATGAGGGTGCCATCTGGCGAGCAATCCGTATTCTCAGGTGTTGTGATGGAGCTGGAGTCTATTGGGGACAGTTCTCTTGTAGAGGTGGAACTCTTCAAGGAGGAGGACTCCAATTTGGGCGGAGGAGTAACGGATGAGGAGTCTTGTGACAACAGACTTCTAGTGAAAATGGAGTTATTTTGGAGAATCAAGTCTGTGGAGATATCTCTGCCTCAGGCGAGTCGAACCACCTCGCCAAATGGCAATCTGAAATAAATATTCTGAAAGTGGAGCCCAATCTCAATAATACGAGGCGACCAGGAAGGTATGTTCGGAACACCAGGGCGACGTGCCTTGCTCGGAATATATTAGATTCAGGACTTGTCCGAATTATCCCACATCAAATTTAGTATGTTTTTGAAAATAAATTGTACAAAAACATGAAAAATGATCCGTCTTTCCCTCACAAATCTGTTCAGTGTGGGGAAAATCTCATTAAACTTGATGTGTGTTCCTCTTTTTGTAAATTTCTTAATGTGTGTTCATTCTGAGCAGGGGAAATTTAGGTTCTACATGGATTTGCTGCTTTCGTGGGCGTTGTATTCGTTTAGAAACACCCATAGACTGCACTCATAGTGTTGGGATTTATACTGCATTACGGAAGTATCCATATAAATAAATAAACAAGCATACATGTAGAAAAAAGATAATACCAAATTTACGTGGTTCGACCATAAATTACTTACGTGTGAGAGAGATATTTCACTATATGATAAAAAATAAAAAAAATCATTTAGAAAAAGATTAATACCAAATTTACGTGGGCGTTGTATTCGTTTAGAAACACCCATCGATTGCACTCATAGTGTTGGGATTTATACCGCATTACAGAAGTATCCATATAAACAAATAAACAAGCATACATGTAGAAAAAGGATAATGCCAAATTTACGTGGTTCAGCCATAAATTACTTACGTGTGAGAGAGATATTTCACTATATGATAAAAAATAAAAAATATATGTGAGATAATCAAAATACTCAAAACTTACACCCCTATCCGAGCACCCATGCTCAAGGATAATTGAATCCTCGCTCACCATAGTGTCTCACAATATTTTTTCTCTTACCCCTTACATTACTGTTTTTTCCCTCACCACACTCTTATCTCTCTCACCAAAATCGTAGCTCCCTTTAGACTATTTATAGGTCCATATCACAATACACTTCCTATGCAATTAGGAATAGGTTTCCTTCAATCCAATTTGGTAGATATTCCCATCACATGTAGGATTCTTTTTTTCTATACAATTAATAACCCTTACACATATTGAATCTTTGTGAATTCCAGACTCCACGCTCCAAATCCCAATATATTTAAAAATTAACAATAATATGAGTCTCACATCACACATGAGTGGACCAATCCCAACATCATAGTCCATCCGATCAGATAAGTATCCGAGGCCTAGCCGCTGCTACACATCACACATGAGTGGACCAATCCTAACATCATAGTCCATCCGATCAGATAAGTATCTAAGGCCTAGTCGCTGCTGCACATCACACATGAGTGAACCAATCCCAACATCATAATCCATCTGATCAAATAAGTATCTGAGGCCTAGCCGCTGCTTCACAATCAAGCTTTCGTACATGTACACTGCCACACACGGGCGAAGCTTTGTTCCAAAGGTACCAGAACCTGTTGCAATCCTTCTCATCTATATTGCAACTATTGTTCACCCCACTTGTGGAAATATACCAATCATCCCTAATAAGTCCATATGCCTAAATCTTATACGCCCAATCTTATTATTTTGATTTGGTGATACAAGAAAAACAGACTACAATTTTGCTGTACAAACTTGCTTTTAAAGCACAGCCAAGAACTCAAATATGAAGTTAAATTCAATTTCTTTCTAAGGAATCGCTTTGAGCCTGCGAAAGAGTTGTAGACTCTTGCAAGCTAATTGGCGATAATCGATCGTAGGTTAAGATTCGTGGAACTATAACCCTTGATTTGGATATCTTATGGTATGTTTGGTAAAAGGGTTTCTAAATGTACAAATGCTTGTTGTAATACTTGTGGATTAGAATCTGGATTATTAGAATTGTTCAACAGTTTGCTAAACTGTGTCATGTTCTTAACATAGGCATTGGAGTAGGGTAGCATCATCCCAGATAAATCCAAATCGGATTTTACAGTCGGGTGGGTCCAAAAGGTAACCGAGGCGTACAAGGGTGTCCTTCTCGGTAGTTTCGTCACTCGATGGGTACTTGAGGAGAGCTGCTTTCCCCCCCACCCCCAAAACCCCTGATATAATTACCATTTTGCCACCACTTCTTTGTTTACCCCCTCTCTAATTCACTGTACTATTCCCCTCCCCCAGCCGTTTTTTTTTTCTTTTCAGTTTTGTGTTTTTTTTTTATCAAATTTCTTTTCTTTTCTCCCTGACCCACCCCAAAATCTTTTGTTTTTCTTACTTTTTCTTTTTTTAGTTTTTTCTTCTTTTTTTTATACTTTTATTTTTGGTTTAATAGTCCTGAACGATTGAATTATCTAACTTTTTTATTTTTTATTTTATTTTCTCATCAAATTCGAGATCCAAACATAGCCTAAAGAGTGAAACATTACAAAAGAGTTTTAGTAATATTTTTTATCTTGAAGAAATCTAATTTGGCTTAGATTTTTTAGTTATTTGATTTTTGAATTTTTTGGCCTTTAATCAATTTTTTTTACCTTTTAATTAATATATTTTTATATTTTTTCAATTCTTCTTCTTTTTCTTCTGCTTTTGGTTGAGATAACTCGATATCTGTCCAAAATGACTTACTAATCTGAATGAATCAATCACAACATCTGTTAGTAAGGGGCCCAATTAAAATCGAAATAGAGTCTCATATGGACTAACCCGAAGAGTTATTGGCAGAATGATTTGAATCTGCGACCTTAGAGAGTAAGCTCTTAGTTGTGGTCAAACTCCCACTAGATCAATTCCTTGGAGTTTTTTTCTTATTCGATCACGAGAGGAATATGAGAATTTTATAATATTGCTCATATTAATTTGAAAAAAGGCCCACTAAAATATTTTTTTGTTTAATTTTTTTTCAAATTAGGTAAAAAAAATTTACATTTTCAGACATATGTTGTCAGGAGTAACTAAAAAAATTAAAATTTTAATCAAAATGTTAAAAAAAGTTCACTAAAAACTTAAAAACTAAATCATCTTAAAAAATATTTTTTTTAAAAAAAACTTAGCCAAACTTAGCTTCAATATGGTTCATCGTTAATAATCCAAGTAATAAAGAAAAAAAATAAAAATAAAAAAACACAAAAATAAAAAAACACGAGCTAGCAAGAGAGAGCGAGCAGTGGGGGGCAATATGATAATTGTCCAGAGGACAATTTGTGTCAGGAGGGGGGAAGCAATTTTCGTACTTGAGGGAGGGACGAATTTTACTACTTGACATCTTCTATTTATGTAATTCTATTAAAATTAAAAAAAAAATTATAATACACATCATACATTATTTATATTTATTGTGTGATTGAGATTGTATTTCGTTATTATTTTTTATCGGTTAAATTAGTTATTTTGGAGTTCAACTAAATTAAATTATAATATAATCACAAATTATCATATAAAATTAATTTATAATATAGTCATAAAATTTCATAAAATATTTATAATTATATTCATAAACGAACCATAAAGATTAATAAAATTTATCAAATATACCAATATAATTCATAGCAAAACATCTAGTAACAATAATCACAAAAAATTATAACAAAATCAATAAAATTCATAATAAAATAAATACGATTTATAAAAGCAAGTTTAATCGGCTATTCAAGTTGTCATTATTAACTAGTAATTTATTTAAAACACTTGATTAAAAGTTTCTTATTCTAATGACTATTAAATGAAGTGTGCACCATATGTCCTAAATAAAAAGTGTTTAATATATTTTTTCCATAAACAAAATATATTCACATGAATATGACCATTCAATTTTGACAAAAATCACAATTTTAATGAATAAGAAAAATCAGAGCCCATTTATGACCTAATCTCTTTCAATTAAATTTAGTAATGTAGAATTATTCTG
>BRYE01000011.1:17052167-17054667 GCA_030159115.1 Actinidia arguta var. hypoleuca | reverse complement strand
AGAATGGCAATGCTCAAGAGCATGTGGTCCATTGCATCGAAACTTTCAGCCTCTATGGAGAGAATCCAGTCATCCGGTTGAACGAATTCTCCAAGTATCTCACCGACAGAGCCTATACGTGGTATGTTAATCTCGTTTCACAATCTGTGTCGATCTGGGAGGATATGGTCGCAAAATTTTTGGCCAAATTCTTCCAAGTGGCTGAGAAGGTCATTACGTTGATGTTGTTGCGTGAGAATCAACGATTTGGGCAGGATTTAATCGATTTGAGTTTTTTAGAATAAAAATTAGTTTTTCCATCTTTAGTATATTTTTTTTCGAATTAAATAAAAAAAATTACATTTTCAGTCTCCTCTCATCATGAGAAACCGATAAAGTATAAAATTTTAATCAAATAACGAATTTTTTTTTACTAAAAATAAAAAACTAGAAAAGAAAAAAAATAAATAAAAATTCATAACCAGAACCGGGTCTTAATATGTTCTTTACAGTTTTGTCTCAGAAAAAGACTTGAGTGTGTGCAACATACCTAATTACTTTTATTGTTATTCCAAAATAAAAGGTTTTAAAACTTATTTTATAGGAGATATTCTAAAAGAGGGAAAGTATATACAACTTTAAAAACTACTGCAAATCATATTAAATAAACAGTACAATTAGAGTAGTCTGATGTTTAACATAAACTAAAAATATTTTCATCCCACCGTTCAATTTTCCATTTTGGAGTATTAATCAATTCACTTTAACCCATTGTCCGCCGGACGAAGGAAAATAAAAAGAGGATCATCTTCTATTTGAAAGATGAAAACTTAATCATTCAAATGCATATAATTTTTAAAATATTCATTATTGCGATATAATACTATTGAAAATATATGCTCTATATTTTTAAAAGGGCCACTTAGTGAAAAATCTCTAAATATTTGACTTTTTAAGTCTAAAAACAAGTTAAATAATCTTTTAAGCTCAAGGACACCACGCCAAAAATTCTCACCCCCACAAATTGTATTTTACTTTTAATCTCGCACACCCATATTAATATACCCAACAACCGATCCACGACCTGACCTCCGGCGGACAATTAACTCCGGCAACCTAACTTTCGGCTGGCATCCGATAAGCGACTTACTTAAATTTCATTAAGTTTTAAGTTTTAGTAAAATCTCACTAAGTTCTTCATATTTTTTTTTAAAAAAAAATTCAAAAAAAATAAATAAACACTCTTTATTGGTAAAAATATAAAATGTTAAGAGGGAGAGATATGCATATCTCACTACTTTACTGATTCAACAAAAAACATCAAGAATTTTTTCAAATAAAAAATAACACTAATATGAAAATAGTGAAATTTCACTATTTTTTTTATAGTAATTTTTTTTAAAACCTTCGTTTTCTTCGCACCAATACTAGGAAAACTAATATTACCACCACAAAAAAAAAAGAGAAAGAAAAAACACATTATTAATCAAAATCTCACTTACAACTGTATTCATTCATAAATTTAGTGAAATTTCACTGTTTTCGAATTGTAAAAATCTCTGTTTTATCCATCACCATCACCATCACCATCACCATCACCATCACCATCTGGTGATAAACACTGCCAGGAATTTTTTTGCAAATTGTTTTTCGCACCTCCCCTGATACGGGAGGTGCATTGAAGTGACTGGTGATAGATTATTTTGGCCAAAATTATCCTTTCTCTTTCTTCTCTCTCCAACTCTTTCTCTCTCTCCCCTTTCTCTCTCTCTTTTATTTTTATTTTTATTTTTATTTTTATTTTTATTTTTTATATTTTTTTCATTAGTTTATTTATTTGTTTATTTTTGTTTATTTTTTTCATTAGTTTTAATTATTTTTTTTTAATTTTTTTTTAGTTTTTTTTTTAATTAGTTTTGTTATTATTTTTTTTAGTTTTGTTTCTTTGATTTTATTAATTTTATTTTTTTAATCAATTTTATTTATCAAAATTAAACAAAATAAAAAAAAATTGATACAAAAATAAAAAAATCTGATTAAAAAAAGAAACAAACTTACCCCCCAAAAAAGAAACGAACTTACCCAAAAAAAATAAAAAAAAAGTAAAAAAAAAAACACTTTGGCTCCAGTATTTCTTTACAATGGTTGCCCACATGACACTATCTTTAGGTATTGCTACACCTCGCAGTTCAAATGGGCAACCACATTTTTTGGTTCCAGTATTTCTTTGCAATGGTTGCCCTTCAGAAAGATATTGTGGCGGATTATACTTTCTTCCTCTTTCACAACCAATAATGCACTTCAGGAGTTTGCCGCCTTTTAAATTTTCAGATCTTTTGATAAC
This sequence comes from Actinidia arguta var. hypoleuca, assembly GCA_030159115.1. NCBI lineage: Eukaryota > Viridiplantae > Streptophyta > Magnoliopsida > Ericales > Actinidiaceae > Actinidia > Actinidia arguta. The sequence goes on along the minus strand of BRYE01000011.1, from coordinate 17,052,344 downwards.
AACCACGATGCCATTTTGCCGACCAACACTACGAACCCAATCTAACATTTCGTCTCTACCTTAAAAAAACTGTCAATAAATAACAAATATGCATCAATATAACGTTATTGGATCTACTTTCAATAAATTGATATTAAAATAAAATAATAATAGTATGATAAAACAATAAATAGTCAC
>BRYE01000011.1:17019667-17032167 GCA_030159115.1 Actinidia arguta var. hypoleuca | reverse complement strand
TGCACATATTACATATATTGTGTGCATTATCAGAGGCTATTCAATAAAAAACTTAATTTCTTATGTAAGTGAAATTAACTAAATTCATAAAAATCAGTCAACGTTGGGAGGAAACTATCCGAAAGTTATGTTTATTTGATTAGTTTTTTATTCAAGGGGGTTAAGTGATATTTTCTCATAATTTGAGAAATGTTGGTGAAACTAACCTAAATTATAAATTTTTTATAGTATTTTAATTTGTAATAAGGATAAATTATGTCAACGGTCTTTAAAGCATGCATTCCATGTTACTTTGCCCTATCATATACTAATTTTCAATATAATTTAACTACAAGTTTTCATAAAATTAATTTTTTATTCATAATATAACCATAAATTTTATAAAATATTTATAGTTGTATCCATAAAAATTCATAAACGAACCATAAAATTCTCAAATATACCAATAGAAGTCATAAAAAAACTTCTTATAATAATGGATACAAAAATTCATAACCAAACTAATACGATTCATAAAAATAAGTTTAACCGGCTATTCAAGTTATCATTATTAACTATTAATTTATTAAAAAATTTAAATTAATAGTTTCTAATCTAATAATTATGAAATCAGGTGTACACTATATAATCCAAATTAAAAGTGTGTATTTGTATCAAGATTCTTTAGATTCTCTCCTCTACTTTTTTCGTATTTGTGTCAAGATTCTTTAAATTCTCAAATAGCTTTAATAAAATATAAAAATTACCTATGAATTATACTTCTGAGCAACCCTGCCTGTTTGGCAAATTGTTTAAGAATAACTCTATTAGATTAGGTTCTTGGTTAATGGATTACTTATTTTAAATACTCGCACGTGCATTACACAGGGCTATACACTAGTATATATATATATGCTCATGCAGTCATTATGGAAATAATTTTAAGCTTTATTATTAAGTGCATTGACTTATTTGTCGTAAAAAAATTAAGATATTTTAGATATAAAGATATTTAATTAAAATACATGGACAATATGTGATCGATTTTCATCACTATTTTACTTTGATCAGTAATGAAAAAGTTATAAATGATACAATTAAATAGTTAAAGGAGTTGATATGATTCATTTTTTAAATGAGAAGTTGAAAGTGACAAAAGATAATAGTTGGGGATTTTAAAAATTAAGCCTAATTTTTATTTTTAAAATTCGAAAAATGTTGCACTATTATTTGCTAAACTGGTTTAGCCAAATACTACTAATAAAGTATTGAACATGGTCTGTTTACGCCGTCTTCGTTTCTCAATTTCTCTTCCATGGGAATGATTATGCATTGAAATACGAAACCATTCATCCCCTTTTCCCGTAGTATAGAATCACGTGTACATCCCCTTTAGAATCTTGTTTGGAAAGGAAATTGCTTCCAACCCTAAAATTCTCATGTTTGAATAAATGAATGTGATTTTTAATTTCTTAATTCCACTTTAATAAAATTTTTAGATTGATGAACAATCTTGAGGACTCTTGTCGAGAATTTGATGTGGTTCAGAATTAATTTTGCAGAATAATTTTAAAAAATTTATTTGGTTATAGTTTTCAAAACATGTTTTCTGATAAATTTTCAAAAAATAATGTGATTTTTTTAAAATATTAAAAGGATGTTTTTAAATTCTAAAAAAAAAATTTGCTTAGAAATTAATAATATTTAAAACAATGAATGTTTTTATTTTTGAAAACAAACTTTGAAACACTATTTCTCAAAATTTATTCCCAAAAATGAACAAAAACATTATTGTTGTTGGAAAAAATTAATTATTTTAAATCAATTAAAAAATTTTATGTGTATAAAATTGATTTTAATAGTTTCATCTCGTGGTGAATGGTTGTGTCTCTTCGTTGGTATCTCTTTTATTTAAAAAGTTATAACTTTTTATCGGTATCACTTCATTTTCTATATATATTCTATTTCTTTTTTGAGTTTAGATATTGAAATTCATTCAATTCTATGTCAATTAGTAATAAGAGAGTTTCTCCATTGTTTGATTCACTATGCAGATAAATTATAGTGCTACTTTTGTTGTGTGAAAATATTTTTATATCTTGGGAGACATACGTCCAGTAATCACGAGTACTCTAGCGAGGTCAAAATCTATCTTAAAAAAAACTGTGTCTAACACAAGAATCAATCTATCTTTTCCAAAGTTCTGTAATCTGGTTCTGTAAATTTTTATTAACGGTTTTTTAAATTCAATTCTTTATTTCTGATTTAAATTTTCAGAATATGAGTTTGATTCACAAATGAAAAACATCTCAAATAAATTTTTAACAATTGTTACATTAGTTAGTATAGTTAGTAGAAAGATAGTGAGATACTTCTCATTAGTTTTTTCAGTAAAATTAGTTTTTTCTTAAAACTTATCTTGCAAAATATATAATATTTTCTTTCTTTCTTAATTATTTCCATATATACACTTCTTTTATTAAGTACCCATTTGGGCTATGTTTTTTTTTTTAAGTATTTTTTTATTAAAAAAAAAACTAAATATTTTTAGCTACCCGACACTAGTGGTTTCTTTGTCTTATTTCACCTTTTTAATTCAAAAATAAAAAAAATAAAAAGTTTTTATCTAACCCAAACGGGATCTAAATGCCTAAATGCACATACAAATAAGTATGGGAAATGGAATTGTGCCGAGAGGAGTGAAAATGGAATTGTAAACGGGAAATGAGATTCCTATTAATGAAATTCCAATTTTGGTCATCATAATCAAAGACGGAACTAGGATTCTATCAGTAAAGGTCAGGGGTATTCATGAAAAGACGGGGGGCCACCATATCATATTAGTTATATATATATATATATATATATATATATGAGATATATATTATACTAGGGGGTCATAGTCTCCTACTGTCTAAACATGGTTTTGTTCTTAATCCAAACATATCCTAATACTAGTAATTTCTGAACTGTCCTAGAATGTTGCACAAAAATAGAAAAATAAAGGTGTGAACCTCTCTGTTTTTTTTTTTTCCAAAGCGAATGCACCCTGTTTGGGACTCAAGAAATAATTACGTCAACAAAGTCACTTTTCACGAGGATTCCCAAATTTCTTGCTTGACGGGTAGGGCCGTAGAATGGAATCTCATGCTATTCACAAAACCTTCTATGTTCAAAGTCTCTTTATTTGTTTGGATGCGACAAGGACTTGTGACTTGTGACTTGTGACTTGTGGCTTATGACTTATGGGTCCCTAAATCTCGACTCACCCAATGCTGATGCCGAATGACGTGCTATGACTTGCGCAATTAAAAGACCCACAACCTAAATTGCATTGAAATATATATATATATATATATATATACACACATAAAGAAATTAAAAATTTAGAAATAATACTTCTTTCCATTATAAGCAAAACTCCCTTCTTGTTCTTAGGTTCCGTTTGATAATGATTAAAAGCAAAAAAAAAAAAATTAAACTTGCTACTAAAAAAATCAAGATTTTTAATTTTTTAATTTTTCTAGTTTTACTTTAACTAAAAATAAATAAATAAGCAAAAATAGAGAAGTGAAAAAGCCAAATTTTTAAACTTTTTTGCTTATAAGCTTAAAAAAACTAACCGAAAAGCTGGTACCAAACGAAACCTCATTAAAAAGAATTTAAACCTTAAATATAAGATTAGAAAATTGTATATTATAAAATTTTAAAAGCATATTGCCTTTGTTGTTATTTTCAAATGATTACCCCCGTCAAGGGGAGGCATAAGGAGTAATACCCCAATAGGAAAGGGGAAATGGAAAGTATTTTCTCTTTTCTCATCTATAGATGATGAAGGTTTCAGGCCAAATTAATTTTCAAAAAGAGAGGCGGATATTCTGCTAAATCTTCTTCTCACAATAATAAAATTAAAAAAGTTATTATTTCTTCTCAAAATCAGATTTTGGCTTAATATCGTGGCTAGAGGAGACACGGAATATATTTTTAAAAACTTACAAATGCAAGTGTGTTATATTAAGCAAGAAGATCTAAGTTTTATAGAATATTTTTGGGAGATTAAATCTAAATATTTGGTTCTATATCATACTCCTTCTTTATCTAGAAAACCTATAAGCTATTTTGAGATTATTATGACTTATACTGATAATATAAATATAAGTAATACTAGAGAAGTTCCATCAAATTCCTCAAGTGTTACATATATAAACCATTTAAGTTCCGGCTCCTAATGAGGTCAAATGCCCTTAACCACCGTTTGTTTATATATATATATATATATATATATATATATATATAGAGAGAGAGAGAGAGAGAGAGAGAGATGACATGAGGCATGCCAATTCTGAAATCACATATATATAATTCCTCTAAATTTATGCACTCGTCATCAGGGGCAGTACCATCTAGGGCTTAAAAATAGTTATAGTCATTCTCTCACTTTTAAAAAATTATAAAAATTATTTTAATTTTTTAAATTTTTTACACTTTTGCCCTCTTGAAATATATATATATATTTTTTTTATATTTTAACTCATTGAAATATATGGATTTTTTCAACCCTGCCCCGCCACTCGTGTACCCGAACCCACTCTGTAAACCCGATAAAATCAATAATCCCTTTACCAAATCAAAAAAATCATGAAGATAAGAGAGAGAGACTAACATGGTATTACATACCATAATTTATGGTCGTATTTGATTGATTTCCAGAAGTACAGAGGTCGGAGAGTTTATATGCCTTCTTATATAATCTAATTACAGGTGTTACGTGAAACCAAGAAACAATAAAATTAATATGAATTAAAACGTCAAATCAAATAATACATATTTTTAAACACATCATCACAACACATGTCAAAGGTGTAAGTTAGAACATTCTATTTAGCGTTTCTACATGGGAACAGACCCAAGAATATTGACTCATAAGTTTCTAAAACTTCAATGATCTCTCCTATGAAAATGAGGCATATAATTAAGTTGTCAAAAGAATTAATCATTAAGATCTTTACACTTGAAATAAGAATCTTTGGTAGGTAAGGAAAAGATCATACTCTGTTTTTCTTGGTCAGTGGTCACGTACAAAACGCTTTACCAATCACAAAATAACTTAAAAGAGTCAAACCGAGGAGAGGGTCCAAAATGGCATGACATGAGGATAAATTATCAACTTAACAAGAAGAAGAAACATAATTCTGTTGTTTAAATTGGAAAACCACCCATTTGATTATGAATTATGGATTTGTGTGTGAATTTACCCAAGGAAAATGGAAGAAAAAAACAATTTTTTTTGTCTGTGAATTATCAATTTAAGAGTTTTGTTGGGACGCTGCATTTTTTGCACTGCATGGACAACGTACGCTTATGTGTTAGAACTTATATTTTAATGGACTCCATAATATGTAAGTATGCACGACACAAAATACACTGACTCTAACCTTTTTTGAGTAAGAACTGGACCTACTTCTTTGGACATGGATTGTCTCCAGTTCACTAGTGGACTAGACCAGTCAAATCCAACCATTTTGAACTCATTTTGATGATCCGAGTGGTTCACATTGTAGACTATGTCATGAAAATTAATATTGTTTGTATCCGTTTGGTATTGGTATATAACTTAATAAATGAGTGCAATATACATGATTATACTTATTTATTTCGATAAAAGTTGATATTATTCAATTATATTCTATTAATGCGATTTTATTAAAATATTAAATTTCTTCATAAACTCTGCAATTTAAACGAATTTAATTATCAAAATGAACCCAAAATGACTTAGATTGGATGAATCCGGTCTTGTCTAGTTATTAACCGGATACAATCCAAAACCCTATTTCTTCGTTTCAACCATAAGCGCATCGTATGCTGGGAAAAATCACACAGTGATGGTGTTAAAAAATAGCCCGTTCATTGTTCAAGCCGGTGTGTCAAACTATATGATTTTAGCAGTGTAAAGCGCTGAAATATAGGAGGTGTTTCAATTGTTTTAAAAATTAATTTTTCATTTTTACCATAGAGATTTTAGATTTTGGCTATTAAAAAAACTATTGAAGTATATGTAATTGTGTGTGTGTATATATATATATATAATATAAGACACAAATATTTTTGAATTTTCTAAATTATCTTCTATTATTTACGGTTGGAATACATTTGAGTTAATCCAATAACTAGGATTTCACCTGAGATAATTTTTTTTAAAAAAATATGTTATTTTTTTTCTCAAAGGTGTGGGACCTACAAAGTTAGACATATTTTTTACTTATTGGATCATTTTTTTAGTGGGCCAAAAAAAAATTTAAAACACAATTTTATCTTATTTCTCCCAAACTAACAATACTTTTTTTAAATCATTATACTTTCTAATTGTTCTCCATTTTGTAGCAATATATTTTTTATTTGACGTTTATATTTTATCTATTTTTTAGATTGTAAAGCTTTAATGAGTATGCTTAAAAGGTAGTATTTTTTTTTTGCATAGTGTCCGTGGGCACAAGCAATTACTAGTATATATATAAGAGAGAAGGGGTAGAGAAAGATCCAAAAAATAAATAGAGTCGCATTAGTTGATTATTTATGAGAGTATATTTCTAATTAAGTCAAACAAGTATGGAGTATTTCATCATTTTGTTTTTTTATTATTAGATGACAATAGAAGCAGAAAGTAAGAAGTATGGATTGGGTAACTTCTAAAAAATAACTATTTGTCCCCTAAACAAAATTGAAAAAAGTTATTTTTTACTAAAAAAAAATAATTGCAAGCACTCTAAAAGTGGATTCTGGTAGCTAAAAACTTAGAATTTACTCAAAAAAATAATTGCAAACACCACATATTCCCTCTGTCCCAATATACTTTTCAATTTTTACTATTCTGGATACCTCACAGAATCATGTATATTTTTTAATTTATATTGTTTTTGATGATTTTAGAATTTTGTATATAAAAACTACTTGAGATATTTTGATTGGTGTAAAAAAAAAATTTAAAATTATTTATAAAAATATATTATTTATTAATTAAATTAAATTGCATGCATTGTTAAAAAACGAACAAGTAGATTGGACAGATGGATAACATACCAAATGCTTTTAAAGTCTTAACACTTGGGCCAACCCGTAAGGACCACGCATGTGGCCCGATGGGCTTACTTCAGCAAGCCATTCATTGAGATACTTAGGCTTAGAAACGCGTCGGTTAAGTTAGCCCATTTCGGTAAATACATGACCGTTGATCCTTTTGGACCGCAAGCTCAATCCAAAACCATTAACCAGACCAACTTCAAACATGATTCCTTGGGCCGGGAAAGGGCCGTCATTTCTTTTATTTATTGGGTCTATTTATTTAAGCTGGATTTTCCAAGCAATAGAAGATCCGGTTGGATTGATCAGGACGGGATTTCGGCGAGTTTGATCTATTCCTCCAAACAGTGGCAAAACCAGAAATTTTATTAAAGGGCAGCCATTTAAAAAAAATTCTGGAGGACATTTATAATTTTTGAGAGGGAACAAATTGAGAAAAAATTCTAAAACTATATGTAAAAAAAAAAAAAATTCCAAACTTGAGGGGGGCAGCTGCCTTCGCCACTGCCTCCAAACCCTCCATGTTTTCTTATATACTAGTACTACCTTTCATAGTCATTGTCATCAACAACATGGATTAGTCTCGCATTCAAACTCCATCCCTTTATGCTCATTTAAATTATTTTTTTGGGTCTCACTCATAAGCTCACATCGATAATGTGAACCATTCATCTGGTAGTTTCTGTAGTGATGTCATTCGTGCAAAAAATCAACTTCATGAGATATTTATAAATAGAGGAACAAATCTCATTTTATTTTATGAAATAAAGGCTAATATAATTGGAACTGTTTTTTTTTTCATGGAAGACTTTCACTACGAGATCGATGTGAGCTCGGAATGAGGCCCACAATAGGAGTCTGAAATGGCATGGGAGATTGAGTTTCGAGGTAAGCTTAAACCTTAGTGATATATATATATATATATATATATATATATATATATATATATATAGAGAGAGAGAGAGAGCCTAAATCATTTACTTCCTAAAAGGTTGGGGAGAGTTCTTTGGTCCATCCTATTAACATCAAGACAGTGACATTGATTCATCTTTTCCAACTCCAAGTTCCCCCACTCATGCATGAAATTTATCTTGCACGTTTTGAGAATACACAAAGACTACGCAATACAGTTGGCTTTCGACACACCTTCCTTCACGTGATTGTGACTTTAGACAATTTCCAAACTCAGTTCCATGCATTTGATTCATCGACCATAAATATTTTTTGAATAATGTCATAAAAATTGAATTTTCATGCAAAAAAAATAAATAATTATTTTTATTTATTCGGTGGAAGTCAAAAGTCTCTCATTATATATTTAGTTCATAATTTCAAAAGTCTCAGTAAGAAAAAGATCGAGGTAAAGAGAAACATAAACAGACAAGAATCTAAATATAAAAAAAAAATAGACAAGAGAAAGAAAAGATGATTAGACATGCCTAAAACAAAAAAAAAATAGTAAATAAATAACGGCCAAAAATACAAATATTATGTCTTTTTAAAATTATTAATTTTAGATGTTCGACTAATAATTCCATAAAATATTATACCTAAAGCAATAACATGCTTACTTTCTAAATAAATTTTAACATGGTGGGTATTGATTTTTTACAAAACAAAAAAGAAAAAAAGTTCAAGCAGCCAACTTATATAATTTAAAATTATTAATCGATACTGGTACTAGAAATTTTTAAAAATTATGGAATGACGATCCCAATATAGTTTATGGAGCACTTTTAATGTGGCGTTTTTTAAAAATTGGCCCGTAATAAACCTAATGGGGCAGAACGCTAAAAAGTGCCTCTAGGTTTGAACATCCCCATCCACTCCCTCTCTCTTTCTCCTCTCTCTCTCAATCCCAATTCCCAACCCCGAATCGTCGACAACCACCAGCAGCTCAAAGATAAAAAGGTCCGATGTTCAAGTCCATTCAAATCATTCTCCCTAGGGATTCTAATTTACTCGGTTTTCTCTGTATCTAAAGTTGTAGATCGTTCCATTTGTTTCTGGCCTGTGAAATGAACTAGGGTTTATTGATTCTAGAATGGTTTTCAAAGTAATTTCATGTTTTGGGGAGGGAAGTTGATTCAGTTCATGTTCTAAATTTTCTGCTAAATGAAGTGGGTCAGATGATGAAACGGAGAAAAATGGAAATTTTCTTCATGCACCTTAGGAGGAGAGAGGAACAAGGAATTGTTATAACACAACGGACCTTTTATTTTGTTGTTTGTATAACACATGGGCTGTGTGCGGATCAAGGATTTAAGCTGCTGGACTTGTAAAGGAAAAAGAAAAATCAAGAAAAAATATTAGATTTGAAACGTTTGATTTTTTTAACTTTTTCCCTTTATTTATTTTTTTCTTAAATTCTTCATCCAAATACAACTTTTATTTGTACCCTAAACTTGCAGTCCTATTCAATTTGATTTACTAATGGATCTATCGCGACGCCAGAAACATCCTCAGCAATATGATTAGAGGGCAATTTGAGGTGCCTTGTGAAAGCATAAATACAGCTCCTAGAAGTGCCACAAAATCCTATTGTTTTACAAGGACGGAGCCAGAACTTAAATTCAGCGACATCAAAATTGTCAGAATTTATGTTTAGTGGGGATCAAAATTATAGAATTTATAGAATTTAAAATAAATTATTAATTTTTTATGAGATTAAAATTATATTTATGATAAATTATATTTTGGGTAGTATTGTATTTTTTTTTCCAGTAAATTCAATTGACCCCACTTATCCTATAATGACTTCTCCCATGTTATCACACCCATACACGGGACACTTCATTATACCGCCCCAACATCTAAAGCGTCCCATTAGTAATCTTTTTGGGGCGCTTCCAACTGTCCCAAAATTTTTATATAAGGTCCTCTCTCTATATATATACATTTTATTTTTATTAATTAAAAAAGAAGACTTGTTTGGAAAAATGAAGTTTGCTTTTTCTGTTTATTTTTTGAAGTGTATAAAAATAATTTAAAAGCAAGGGAGTGACGAGATTTGATTTTTTTTAAATAAAATTTAAATACTGCTAGTAATAAACAAGGTGACAAAATATACCTAATTAACAAGGACGTCCAGGACATGTCGGCCGATGTTTCTCTTTGACTCCTATAACGTCAGTATATTAATTACTCCATTTCTCCTTATAGTTTAGAAAAAAAATTACCTTTGATCCTATAATTTCAATTTGAAAAGTCAGAACTCTACAGTTTTCAATCAATATCAATGCCGTTCCTCCATCCAAATATATTGAAAAATTTGATGAAAACATTAAAAAAAACGTTCAACTTTGTTAATATTTTTAATGAATTTGGATAGAAGGACAATGCTGCAATTGAATTTTAACTCGAGTGTTGCAATTGTTTGAATTAGAATTACAAGAACCCAAGTTAAACTATGCCTAAACTATATTGTGCCCAGAATCGAATAAAAACACACAAACACTCAAACATACAGAAATAAATATTTACAAGGTTCTATAAATTTGTCTACGTTATCGATGACAGTTATATCGGTATAAAGAAAGAAATTGATAGATTACAAGTTTCTATATATCTCTCAAGCTCTCTAATACTTTTATTTTTCTCTTGTTTACCCACCCATTATACATAGAGAATTACACAAAGTCTGAGAGCAATAAATCAAAAACTTATAGTCTTCCATAAGAGCTCAAAGAGCTTCGAAAAGAGCCAGTCTTGAGAGAGAGATTCATTTAAGAATAATGGGTCAATCCTTGAAGACGAAGTTAAAGCCAACAATCAGCAAAACTATGGTCCCAATGGTATAATTTTCCCAATTGATTTCCACGTGTCGGTTGTAGTGAAGCGAATTTAGGTGAACGGGTTTGACTTGGAATGTGTCCAATGGCAACCATACGGTACTTCGCACATACACACCTTTTGAACGGAGAACTCACGCTTGGCGTCGATGTACGGTGATGATGAGTGGGAATAAAGAAACGATACGTGAGATGACGACAGGTCTGACGACTACAACCGCATAGGAACAAATCTCGCCGGTAGTCGCTTGAGTCCGTCAAAATACAAGTGTGTGCGGAAACAGCATACCACGTGGTGGGAATCGCCTGCCGCGTGCTTGTCACGCCCACCGCGAGAGTACCCACGACATGATCATTGTACAACGTAGTAGACAAGTTTTATAAATTAAGACATAATTATGATTTATTTTATTTTTATAATTAAACTATTGAAAATTTATAAAATTTCGGTATGAATGAAGTGGGGGTGTTCGGAGAGTCTCCCGAGACAACCGAATAGTCACATCTAGGTTCGTTGAACTTGAACGAAACAGTTCAAAGGGCAGCTGTTAAAAGCTCAAAAGGCAATCGCTTTTTGTGTTAATTACCCTCTATGAAATAGAGTTTATGAAAATTTATTCCAGTCAGCAATTTTGAGAATCCAAGAGTCATTTTAATTTATTTATAATTTTGATGATCTTGTATTAGAAAATACATAGAATTTACATAGTTTTTATAGTTCTAAAATTTTATTTTTGAGAGAGAGACATACATAGATTTAGTTCGTTGATATTTATCTCGGTGGTCAGGGACGGTATCAAGGGGGACCTAGCAGGGGCTACAGCCCCTCCTCACTTCTAAAAACTTATAAAATTTACACTAGAATTTTTTTTTTACACTTTAGTCACACCAATATATATATATTACACTTTAGCCCCCCTGACTCTTAATCCTGTATCCGCCCTTATCGGTGGTGATCCGACATACGCAGTATAACCATTTTATCTTGAGAGAAAGACACCGACAAAGTCTACAAGGCGACGAATCTCTCTTTATGAAACTGCATTTACAAGACTCTGACTCGTAATTTTATTTGTATTTTAATTTTTAGTATTCTATTTTATAATTATAAATTTAATTTTAATATATATATATATATGTATATATATATATATATTTTTTTTAATAAAAAAATATAAAAGTGAGACACGTGGTTAGCCAGAAAACTCAAAGTGCACTATCTGATATGGATGTGCAAAGAGTTTGCAAGCCCGCCAATCCAACTGGAACCCATAATTCAAGAGCATGAGAGGATATGATAAACTTTTTTGGGTACGACCGTAGATTTAATTTGTTAACTCGTCCCTTACCTGATTTATTATTAAATTTATTTTTTGACATATTTGTATTTACTGATTCTCTGATAGATTTTTCAGAGGAGTACGAAGAATCTTATTTTGTGATTCGTGAAATTAATATTTGAATTTTCTCTCTTAAAATTCAACCTGCTCAACCTGCCAAATCAATCCTGATTTTGTTAGAAATTTGATATGAATGAAGTCCAAATATGTTTGTTTTAACAATTCGTTTGAATTGTTAGTAGGCCAAAGGGCAGCCACTAACAGTTCTAATGGTGGCTGTTATAAGTGGTCTTGATGGCAGCAATTATAT
>BRYE01000011.1:17009667-17017167 GCA_030159115.1 Actinidia arguta var. hypoleuca | reverse complement strand
TAACCATGACTCTCCTTAAAACAAAAAGTTGATGATTGACCCGATAACAGTACTCCCTCCGTTTTAAATTAAAGTATTATTATTTTATTTTAAAGCATTCTAAAATAAATGTTTAACTCAAAAAAATACAGATTTTCACTTTTATTTTTTATATATATTATTTAACTATCATTTCAATTAAAATAAAAAGTTAAATATAATAATTATAGGAATATAAATTTTAAAACTAGTAAATAAATATACAATAATTGTGTTTGCTTAAAAGTTAGACCGAACATTTTATGAAACGATAATTTGGCGGCGACGCTCGCCCAAACTCGATCAATAGACTTGTCCAGGTGAAGATGCACTAAACTAGATTTCAGGGTTAGGGATAATGTACACAACAAGTTTTTTTTGTCAGCCGCACGATTGTGTCAAATTCCGATGATGCGATAGGCTAACTACCAGTTACACCTAAGGGGCATGATTAGGTCAGTCGTTCTCACACCTGTCAAGTTAGGCTTTAAAAGGGGGACAAACCCTCTCTTACAAGTAAGCAAGACTCTCTCTCATAACTTTCTCTCTCTAAGATCAGAGACAATAACCTCTCTCTCTCATTTTTTTAGGTCACTAACTTAATCGTTAGAGAGTCATATCCGGAATAATTTCGAACGATCTTTATCAATGTTTCTGTCCTACAAGCCAGACGACAAAAATTCTACCACCAAAATTCGCTTGTCAGCCACCACTAATATCTACATTTGATTTTCTATTATTCCCATAACAACACAATCTCCCCAAAAGGGAATTTTATTTCGTAACAGAGGGGTCATGTTTTTAACTTTTAAAGAACAAATACCCCACTTACTATCGCAAGGCATGTGAGGGAAGAATTAAAAAAAAAAAAATTTGATATATTTAAAGTTTAAACTAATCAACTATTAGTAATTTTTTTATGTAAAAAATTTATTTAAAGTTTAAACTAATCAACTATTTATGAAGTCTCTACATTCATGTTGCATGCTATTTAAGTGGAACCAAACATTGGGTAACTTAAAAAAAAAAAAAAAATTATCCGGAGGGTAAATTACATTTTAAACCTCCTCAACTAAGGCTTATTTTTCACTTTGCATCCTTAATGTTTAAAACTCAACACCTAACCCCTTTTGTCTACATAAATTCAAGACAAGAGCGAATTGGGCACGGGTTAATTGCGTAAATTGGCTTCCATAGACCAATTTCTTTCACACAATCGGTCGACCAAACCCCCCTTCTCTCTCTCTCTCTTAGCAAAACAATCATAATCCACCTACCACCCTCTATTTTTGTATACACCTACCTATTCGCAAATCCACTACAATCTAATGATCTCTGTGCACCTCATGAATCCCTGTTCCAAGCCACAATGAGTCAATTAAAACCCTAGCACTAGTCAATCTCTTTCTATTTCCCACCATTTACTTGTTTGTTCACTCTCTCTCTCCATAATTTTTTCTACAATGGGACATGTTTGGCTAACATAAAGTATGAAAGGTAAACTGATGAATGGAATTTTAGTGTAAAATTTTAGTTTAGTATGTCATATGCTTCTCACAGTATTACTATTTAAAATTCTATTGATTGGCTAACGTAAAGGTTTTAGTGTCACAAGATGCAACTTTAAAGGGTCTAGGTGTTGAGTTTTAAGCAATAAGGGGCAAAATTGAAAAGAAATCATAATTGAGGGGAGTTTAATGTAATTTGTCCATTTAATAAGGAAGGTAACAACAACGAGTTAATAGATTAATAATAAGACACAAATATTTTGGAATTTTTCAAATTATCTCTAGTATTTACTGTTGGAATCCATTTGAGTTAATCCAATGACTAAAATTTTATCTGAGATTATTTTTTTTCCCAAAAAAATAACACTCATTTTCCTCAAAGATGTGGGGCTCACATAGGTTGTGATCCAATGATCAAAAAATATCTAAAGTTGAGCATATTTTTTATCCATTAAATTATTTTTTTAGTGAAATTCACAAAAAAAATTAAAACACCTATTTATTTTTCCCTCATTTTTCTCAAACTAGCAATATTTTTTTAAAATTATCATATTTTTTAATTTATTTTTTATATTATAATAATATATCTATTCGTATATGCATATAATATACTTCTTATCATACGTTTATATTTTATCTGTTTTTTAATTTATAAAACTCTAATAAGTACATAGCTTTCTTTTTTGTTTTTAGCGCGGTGATTTACTAGTGTTTTAATAATACTTAGATTTATTCTTAGAGAGGGGCACAAGTTCCGTTATTACATGTACATCCTAAGGACTTTTCCGTAATATCACTAATCCTTTCCCGGGAGGCTCCGGTAAGAACAGCTAGAGAGAGTCTTTCTCAGAAAATCATCACCGAAGAAGAAACTGTTGGAAAAATTATCGTTTGGGGTTCACTTTAAAACTATATTTAAAGTGAGTTCTACAAATATTTTTTGAGAGTTAATGATTGAACATAATCTTTGAACCTTAGTGAAGAGATCTATGAAAAATTTAAGGCAAAACCATTATAAGATTGAATTAAAATTAACTTCTAAAATGGTTGGTTGAAATTGTTGAAAGAAAGAATTATAACATAATCCCACATTGGTTGGGAAGGAGAAAGTTATGTTGTTTATAAGCCTTAAATTTGGAAGATTAAGATGTGCCATTGGGCATACCTAAGTTTTTAACAGGGAGAAGACTTAGATAACTTAAGTTTCTCAATACACCCCATCAATGCGCGCGCCGCCACCGCCGATTGAACCGGACCGGACCGGACTTGGGCTTGGGCTTAATGGTAAATGGGTTGTTGGGCCAACCCAAGCTTATATATTCTTTTTATATAAAATTTATTTATTTTATATATATATTTTTTATTCTTTTCGGATTCAGCGAAATGGTTTGCGGGTCGACTGTTACTTGGTTGCCCGTTTCGCTCAAAGACTTAACACCATTTCGTGATTGGATTGCACCGATTCAAGTTGATCAGGTCATTGACCGGACGTGTTTGGTCCTGACACCTTTTTGCTTCACCCGAACAGTCTCCTATTTCTCTATAAATACCAGTACACCCTTGGTTAGTTCCGCATAAAGAAAGAATCTCTATTGTTCTTGTTCGTTGTACACACTATTATAGTGTTGTAATTGTGTGTTATTGACTGTTGTATCTTGGGAAATACACGTCCAGTGATCGTAGAACTGTAGCGAAGGCGCAAATCTGCTTTAAAAAAATTGTGTTCAACGCAGGCCCTCAGTCTTCGATTCAATTTCTAAGTCCGATTCTATGTAAGTTTTAATTCTGTTTTCAGTTTTCTTTACATTATTTTTTTCTTCCCTATATTACTTTCTGTATCTAAATTTTAACAAAATATAAATTTTTTTTAAATTAAATACAAACGAAATAAGAAAGTAAAATCACATGTGACGTTGGGAAATAAAATACAAGATTTTACCAGACTAATTGGTACTTATTAAAGTACTAAAATTCGTTATTTTTTAACAATCTTAAAACATATTTGATTTAACTTTTATTATGTTATAATTAGTTACTTAAAAAATTCTGTTATTCTAATTGTTAAATAGAAAATGAGTTCTATGGGTGATAAGTCTACCGTCCTAATGAGTTCTATGGGTGATAAGTCTACTGTCCCGAATGTGCCTACAATACCGGTGAGCCATGGTGAAAACCCAAAAAAATTCAATGGGGCTAATTTCAAAATATGGCAACAGAAAATGCTATTTTATTTGGCAACATTGAATTTGACGAGGTTTCGCACAGAGAATGCTCCTTCACTTGATGAAAAAATTGATGAAAAAGTGGTTGCTGCGATGGAAGTCTAGAAGCATTCATATTTTTTATGTAGAAATTATATCCTCAATGGTTTGGACAACATATTAGATAATGTGTATTGTACCAAACAGACTGCTAAAGAACTCTAGGATTCTTTAGATAAAAAGTACAAGACTGAAGACGCTGGAATCAAGAAGTTTATCGTTGGCAGATTTCTTGAATTTTTAATGGTGGATTCAAAAAACATCATTAGTCAAGTACAAGAGTTTCAAGTGATTCTACATGAAATTCATGCCGAGGGGATGAGTTTGAGTGAATCTTTTCAAGTGGCTGCAATTATTGAAAAGTTACCTCTATCTTTGAAAGATTTCAAAAACTACTTGAAGTACAAGCGCAAGGAGATGAATCTTGAAGATTTGATTGTGCGTTTAAGAATTGAGGAAGACAACCGAGTTTTTGACAAGAGAGGACATCAAGTTTTTCAGTTTAAAGCAAAGGCCAATATAATGGGGCAAGGGCATAAAAATAACAAGAGGAAGCATCCTGATCAATCTTCCAAGGAAAAGGGATGATTCAAAGGTAAAGATAAGTTCAATGGCAAATGCTTCATTTGTGACAAGACTGGACATAGAGCAAAATATTTCCGCAAACGTCAAGACCAAGAAAGTTCATTCAAAAAGCAGAAACATGCTCATGCTCATGTAACAGAAATGGAATATTTAACCCACGATGTGAATGAGTTAAACCTGTCTGCAATGGTGTCTGAAGTTAACATGGTTGGAGATAATGCAAATGAACGGTGGATTGACACTTGGGTTACCCGACATGTTTGTTCCAACAAAAATATGTTTACTTTTTCTCAGCCAGTGACTAATGGAGAATAACTTTTTATGAAAAAATCCTCCATAGCAAAAGTTGAAGGACAAGAGAAGATAGTGCTGAAGATAACATCGGGCAAGGAACTTTCCCTTAACAATGTACTACATGTGCCAGAAATGCAAAAAAATTTAGTGTCTAGTTTCTTGTTAAGCAAGAATGGTTTTAAATTAATTTTTGTGATAAGTTTGTACTCACTAAAGATGGAGTGTATGTTGGTAAAGGCTATTTGAGCAATGAGCTCTTTAGAATGAATGTAATGACGGTTGTACCCTCTGTTATGAATGAAAAAAAAACATCTATTGCCTACTTGTTTGAGTCTTCATTTTTATGGCATAGTAGACTATGACATGTTAATTTTAAATCTTTGCATAAATTAATTAACAAAGAATATTTGCCTAAATTTAATATTAATGCTAATTACAAATGTGAAACTGGTATTAAATGTAAGTTAGCAAGAATATATTTTCATTCAATCAAAAGAAGTACTGAACCTTTGAATTTAATCCATAGCGACATATGTGATTTGATATATGTTCAAATACGTGGTGGAAAAAAGTACTTCATCACATTTATTGATGATAGTACTAAATATTACTTTGTGTATTTACTAAGAAGTAAGGATGAGATTTTAGAAAAATTTATGCATTATAAAATCTTAGTTGAGAATCAATTAAACAAAAAGATTAAAGTTTTAAGAAGCGATAGTGGTGGTCAATATGAAGCACTTTTTGATAAATTGTGTACAAAATATAGTATTATTCATCAAATAACAACACCCTACTCTCCACAACAAAATGGAGTTGTTGAACGAAAAAATAGAACTTTTAAAGAAATAATGAATGCTTTGTTGATAAGTTCTGGTTTACCCCAAAATTTGTGGAGGAGAAGCAATTCTTTCTGCAAATTATATTCTCAACAAAATACCTCATAAGAAAAATTTCCAAACACCTTATGAATTATGGAAAGGTAGAAAACCTACTTATAAATTCTTAAGAGTGCGAGGGTGTTTGGCTAAGATAACTATTCTTATTATGAAGAAAGAGAAAATAGGACCTAAAACTATTGATTGTATTTTCATTGGATATGCAAATAATAGTAGTGCATATAGATTTTTAGTGCATAAGTCAGATAATCCAGATGTTCATGTTGATACTATTATAGAATCTAGGAATGCATCGTTTTTTGAACATGTATTTTCTTGTAAGATTACACAAGAAACAAGTTCATCAAAAAGAACGAATGAAACTGTAATTGGCAGTAATCAAGACCAATAAGATAAAGATATCAATGAATTTAGGCGAAGTAAAAGGTAAAAAATATCTAAATCATTTTATCCGAATTTTTTAATATTTATGTTAGAAAATGAACCTCAAACATATAAAGAGGCTATATCTACTCCTGAATCTTCTTTTTGGAAAAAAGCGATTAATAGTGAAATTGAATCTATATTACAAAACCATACTTGAGAGTTGGTAGATTTACCACCAGGTTGTAAACCTCTTGGATATAAATGGATATTCAAAAGAAAGATGAAATCTGATGATTCAATTAACAAGTACAAGGCAAGACTTGTAGTCAAAGAATATAGACAAACTGAAGGAGTTGACTATTTTGATACCTATTCACATGTAACACGAATAACATTCATTCGTATGTTAATTGCAATTGCTGCATTATACAATCTTGAAATACACCAAATAGATGTTAAAACTGCGTTCTTGAATGAGAATTTAAATGAGAAAATTTATATAGAACAACCTGAAGGATTTATAGTTCCAGGGCAAGAAAATAAGGTGTGTAAACTTGTTAAATCTCTTTATGGATTGAAACAATCACCTAAATAATGGCATGAGAAATTTGACAGTGTCATGATGTCAAATGGATTTAAGATCAATAAATATGATAAATGTGTTTATATTAAAAACATAGAAAGAAGATATGTCATTGTTTGTCTTTATGTAGATGATATGCTCATTATTGATAGTAATAATAAAATAATTAAAACTACCAAAAAGATGTTAAATTCTAAATTTGACATGAAGGATATGGGAAAAGCAGATGTTATACTATGAATGAAAATTATTAGAATATCTGATGGGTATGCTTTATCTCAATCTCATTATATTGAGAAAACTTTAGAAAAATTTAATAAGAATAACTTGCGTGTAGCAAGAACACATGTTAATGAAAATATTCATTTAACAAAGAATATAAAACAAGGCATATCACAATTAGAATATTCCCGAATTATAGGGAGTCTTATGTATTTGATGAATTGCACAAGATCAGATATAGCGTATGCAATTAGCAAACTTAGTAGGTATACTAGTAACCATGGGGCTGATCATTGGGTAGCTATAATAAGAGTCTTACGATACTTATAATATACTCAAAATTATGGGTTACATTATACACGATATTTGGTAGTTCTTGAAGGATATTGTGATGCTAATTGGATATGAGATTCTAAAGACTCGAAATTCACTAATGGATATGTATTTATCTTGGGAGATGCAACTGTGTCTTGAAAATCATCAAAACAAATGTATATTGCTCGGTCTATAATGGAATCAGAATTTATAGCGTTAGATAAAGCAGGAAAAGAGGCTGAATGATTACGCCATTTCTTAGAAGATATTCCATTATGGCCAAAGCCTGTGCCACCTATTTGTATACATTGTGACAGTTTGTCAGCAATGGATAGAGCATAAAACAATATGTATAATGGTAAATCACGGCATATACGGATTAGGCACAACACCATTAAACACTTGCTGTCACGTGGAATCATTTTCATTGAATATGTAAGGTCTAAAGA
>BRYE01000011.1:16992167-16997167 GCA_030159115.1 Actinidia arguta var. hypoleuca | reverse complement strand
GCTCATTTTTACAGCCCTAATCAAATCATTCTCAACATAGTATAAAATCGCATTATAAATTTGGTCTATTTTACAAAAATAACACCAAATTTTTTTAATTTGTATTGTTAATTGATTCGATTAGGGCTTTTAAAGGGGCAGTTATCTATAAAGCCTTTTTTTAGCGTCCTGAGTAGAAACCAATTGGTTACTGTTGTGGTAAAAATCTGGGAGAGCAACCAACAATCAGAATTGCTCCTCGGCCTCGGCACAGGACCTCGGCTCAAGCTAGGCGACCTGCACAGCAATGAGTCAAAAGTAATCGGCCGGGGTGAGGCCGCTCAAAACCCCTCCGGCGTGTGTATCAGAACAAGGCGACCAGAAAATAAATTAAGGCAGTATGGAGAGCACAATGAATGTGTAATGCCTGTGTTGAGCGTACCTTTTTGGTTGTGGGGGAGCGGCCTTTATATAGACAGGAGAACTGAGCCGTGTTAGTGTAGTATGGCGAATTCCTCGGAAGGATAAACATGGGAGGATATCCCAATCAAATCTGGAGATTAATCAGGAGGCTGTCAACTGGTGATCCATCCGTGATTATAGGCGTCGTTGTCGAGTTGGAGTCTATTGGAGACAGTTCTCTTGTAGAGGTGGGACTCTTTATGGAGATGGACTTTAATCAGGTACAAGAGTGGTGATAGCAGACCTCTAATGGAGATGAAATCCTTTTGGAGAGAGGTCTTTGAGAAGACGTCTCTGCCTTGGGTGAGGTAGATCATCTCGCCCTATGGCGATATGGAGGGAATATGTAAATGGAATGGAGCTCAGTTTATTAACAATGAGGCGACCTGGAAGGCAAGTTTGGACGCGTTGGGCGACGTGCCTTGCTCGGATCATTTTATGATTCAGGACTTGTTCGAATTATTCCACATCAGTTACCATTGAAATTATATGATTAAAACTCTATGATTTAATTTGTTTTCATGGTAAAATCTCGAGTTTTTTTTGTGTAACTTTTTCAAACTTTTTTTATGAGATTTTTTTATATAAAAAAAACACATTTTCTGAGAAAATAAAAAAATCATAAAATACTAACAAACTATTCCCGTTAAAAAATAAACAATACAGAAAATAGTTTCTAAAAAAATGATTTAAAAAAATCAATGTGAGAGCTAATGTCCTAATCGTATAATTTCTTGGTACAAACATATGTGGCAAGTTTTTATTGGATTTGAATAGCTGGGTTGCTATCGCAACACTTATCCCATCCCACCAACTTCTTTCCCGCAAAATAACTTTGTCTTGTACTTCACGTATAACACCCTAAGAATTGGGATATATTACGGGATATATATATATATATGTGTGTGTGTGTGTGTGTGTGTGTGTGAGAGAGAGAGAGAGAGAGAGATTGGGGAAGAGTATTTTACATACATGATGTATCTATACTATTATATAAAAGGAAATATCAAGGGCATTTATTAATTTCTTAGTAATTTTTTTTAAGTTGTGTCACAAATCTATCAGTAACTATAAGGGTAAAATGAGTAATTCAAATAATTATTTTTAATTTACAGATAACCACAACCATTTTCTCAGCAATTTTTTAGTTTGATCACATGCATAGCATGTGCCATAAATCTAATATATATATATATATATTATACTAAGCAAATGTAGTATCGTGTCACATGACATAAAATTATAATTTCTCTCTTTAATATGACGTTCTTTCTTGAACTCTCCTCGCCTTTATTTTAATCCCATATTGGTGGGAAGGAAAGATTGAAACCCCAATGCAAGATTGAAACCCCAATGCCTCTTATTTCACATATTTATTTAAACTGTGAGCAAAATATAATTATTAATGTATTAACTATTTGCATTTAACAATTAAATTATAATTTTTTATTAGTTTTTCTTATATTTTAGAAAAAAATGAACTCCTCGCTTTTATTTTAATCTTATATAAATGGAAAGGACCTCCTATTTAATGTCTCCTAATTCATTATTTTATTTAAATTATGAGCAAAATACATCTATTAATATATTGATTATTTGTCACGTATTACAGTCAAAAGGTTTTGCAAAGCATCTCTTACACAGTTATCGGTGTTATCGATTTAACGGTTAAACTACGAATGTTATGCAAATTGTTCGGTTTAAGAGAATCGCGAACCGTTATCAGTTTTGTCGATTTAACAGTTAAACTGTGTTTTTTAGTGTTTTTTCTTAAATATTTTTCTTTTTTTTAGAAAAATGGGCTTGAGACTCAAACCAGTCCGAAATAAAGACTGGTTCTGTCCGGTTCAATTTTTAAAACACCGGATAAATATTCTGAAAATCAGAATGATAAGCAAACTAAAAAACAAAGTGTAGTATTGCAATTAAAAAAAATTAAAAACCATTTTTTAAAATATTTTTTTACATAAAAATCGATCATAAAATCCAAATTTATAATTGGTTAATACAAATTTTATTTAGTTGAATCGGACGGACTATATAGTTAAACCGGCCGGGACCGAGTTGGGTAAACATATATTTAATTTAATTTTTTGTTATGTTTATGATTATATAATTTTGAATCCAAGAATTACTAAAATCTATCAGGAAGAAATTTTAATATTTACTTTGTCTCTTTCTTTCTTTCTTTCTTTTTTAATCAATAATGAATTATCATATTTTCTTAATACATGCATAGCGGTCCGTTATTTGTTGTCAATTAAAAAATTATACTGTTGCTAACTGGGTTCTATAAAATGAAAGTTTCTAATTTTGTATAAACTAGCGTTTTCAATTTATGACGGTGAGAATATATAAATGTCGATAAAAAATCAATAGAAAAAGATATTAAATGAAAGTAATATAATCAAGTGTCCTTAATAAATTATATTATCATTTAATATGATTTTTAAACTCAATAATTTTAACAATAACATGTAAAAAATTATTATTATTATTTTTTAACGTCAGAGAGTATTCAAAATATCTTCTGTTTAGATATGGTTCTGAAACTGACTGTCATGTCGTTGGGAGACTATTGCGGCGAATTTCACCATTTGTCCTTATAGTTTGACTGAAGTTTAATTTTAGTACTTTTAGTTTTGATTTAAACAAGTATGACTCTTCAGTTTCAAATGTAGTATCTTTGTCAATATCCATTAATACTTTGGTTAGTAATCGAGCATGTTAAATTAATATAGCCATTTTAGAGACCAAAGTGAAATTTTGATCAAACTATAGTAAACAACAATGATAAAATTGCCATCTGAAAGGGCCATGTGAGTTTCACCTACTCGATTTTCATCCAAATACTAATGGGCATGGGGGTGTGGGACTAAATTTGAAATTTTAGAATCTTAGTTGTTAATATAAAACTGTAAAGATCAAAATAAAATTTTAGTCAAACTACAGAGGTCAATGGTGAAATTTACCCATACTATTGTAGAACTAGTTTTGCTTCTTTCCTTCCAAGCTTTGCTTTTAGGGTTTCCCACCTATTACCTACTTGGTTACTTGGCAATCGGATTCCTTGGTTACAAATACACTCCTTTTTTTTAACTTTTATTGTACAGAATCACAAAATAGTAAATAATTTAATAATTTATGATATAATTTTGCACAAATTATAAAAAGATAATTTTGTGATTTTCTACAAGAGAAAATATATATACATATTAATTTGTCAAGTAAAAATTATATCACCTAGCAATTGAAAAGTAGAGGTGCAAGTTGGGTTGGATCAAGTCGATTCGGCCCGATTTGATCACGGATTTGGGTGGACTTGGTCCGGGATGAGCTCAGTTTGTATAAGTGGTTGATCGGGTTGGACCTATCCCGAAAGTCAACCACCTTACCTAGCCTGGTCCATGGGACCGACCCACTCAATGGGCAAGCTAGCCCGACCCGAATCAACTCGATTTTTTTTTTTTTACTTTTTTTTTTGGCTATCAAGCTTTCTTTTTGTTTGACAGGGTGTTGACACATGGCGGGGCAAGCTGGCTGATTGGTCAGGCCGAGCGGAGCTTGCCCCGAAAGGCGGGTCGTACAGACTGGATTTCAAGTTCAAACAGGTTGGGATGCTTGAACGAGCCAGCCTTCGTGGAAGGTGTCCAGCTCCGGGGTGCTAGGTTAGCGGGCCAAACCCATGTCAAGTTCAGGGCGAACGCGGAATGGACTCATCAAACCTGGCCCAATTCACACCTCCAGTGAAAATGTTTGATTTTAGATGTAGTCATTTGTCAAAGTTAGACAGCTACGTAATCTTTATGTCCATCACCACTGTTTGAGGATATAGAAGTCTACGCCACGTTAAGGGTGATTAGGATGTCCATTAGAAACAATTAATAACATACACATATAGTTAAATTAAATGAGAATAATATTAAAAATACAGAATTTTAATACAATAACGTGGTGAGATTTTTGAAATTACGAATTTGACTAGTAACCGTTTTTTGTTTCAAAGTTATTGCAATGAGCTATCTTAATTAAGCATTGATGTTTACTAATAAGGAGAGGGGTGGGTTTGGGTCAATTCAGATAGGTTAGAAATGTGTTGGATAATTAGTTAATGCTTGTTGGCTCTTTAATTTTAATTTTTTTTGTTTTTGTTTTGTTTTTTGGTAGAAATATAACCAAAAATTTATTTTTGTTGCTATTTATAAATGAAAACAAGTCAAAATTACTATCACTATTTTTAAAAATAGTGAAAACAACAACAAATTTTTTTTATTTTGTTTACAAAATCACCACTTTCACCACTGCCGCCTACACAACCTACACCACCGCCACTATTTTTGATCACCTTTACCACCACCTCCACTACCACCATGACTATTTTTGACCACCTCCACCTCCACTATTTTTTTACCACTTTCACCTCCACCGTCTCCACCTCCACCACTGCCTCATATATTAGGGTGAGTATAAACATATTTTTATTTTTAAATGGTTTAAACAAAGATGAGCACAAATATATTTTTAATTTTTGTTTTACAAACAAAAAAAATAAAACTAAA
>BRYE01000011.1:16969667-16972167 GCA_030159115.1 Actinidia arguta var. hypoleuca | reverse complement strand
TTCGAACTAAGAGTGAAGAAGGTATGTTACCCCTAAAATCATAAAGAAAAAAACCCCTAATCGTTCAAATTCGTGGTGACAAACTTACTTTGAAACATGTTAATATACTAAAAAAAATATGCAATGAATGAACATCATGTGCAATCCCAAGTTCGGATTCTCTGAAGTAGATGTTAGGTGAAATGGTCTTAAGCTGTACAAAATGACTTCGTTTTGTACATTTCAAGACCAAAACGATGTTTTTTTAATTAACAATAAGCGACATCGTTTTATGGGTAACAAATAAAACATGGGGTGATTCTACCAATGATTTATGCAAGCCCTATATTGTTCTGTGTGACTTGTGTGTGTTTGAGAGAGTAGATGCAAATGAATATCTACCAACACATCTATTGTGGTAAAAATTTGGGAGAACAACCAACAGTCAGAATTGCTCCTCGACCTCGGTGCTGGACCTCGGCTGAACTGGGGCGACCTGCACAGCAACGAGCAAAAGTAATCGGTCGGAGTGAGGCCGCTTAAACCCCCTCCGGCGTATGAATCAGACCAAGGCGATCAGGAAATAATTATAGACAATGTGGGCGAGCACAATAATAAGTGCGTGTGGTGCCTGTGTTGAGCGTACCTTTTTGGGTATGGGGGAGCAGCCTTTATATAGACGGAGTATTGAGCCGTGTTAGTGTATCATGGCGAGTTCCTTGGAAGGATAAGCATGGGAGGATATCCCAATAAAATCTGGAGAATAATTAGGAGGCTGCCAACTAGTGATCAATCCGTAATTTTAGGCGTTGTTATGGAGCTGGAGTCTATTGGAGACAGTTCCCTTGTGGAGGTGGTTCTCTTGTAGAGGTGGAACTCTCTATGGAGGTGGATTCCAATCGGGCATAGGAATGACGGATGAGGAGTCTCATGACAGCAGACTTCTAATGGAGTAGTCATTTTGGAAAATCAAGTC
The DNA here is from genome assembly GCA_030159115.1 of Actinidia arguta var. hypoleuca. Lineage (NCBI taxonomy): Eukaryota > Viridiplantae > Streptophyta > Magnoliopsida > Ericales > Actinidiaceae > Actinidia > Actinidia arguta. Next base: position 16,971,212 of record BRYE01000011.1, on the reverse strand, counting down.
TTTGAGACGTCTCTGCTTCAGGCAAGATAAACCACCTCGCCTAATGGCGATCTCAAGGAACTATTTTAGAAAGGCCATCATTAATACGAGGCGACCAGGAAGGTGTGTTTGGAATACCAAAGCGACGTGCCCTGCTCGGAACATATTAGATTCAGGACTTGTCCCGAATTATCCCACATCAGTCAATGCCAAGTGTAATAGTCTTTTAGCAAGAGAACATTAAGACATGGTGTAGGACACTGGCTACCAATACCAGTGCAAATACCCAAACTCTAGCATTGCTTGACCTGGCCCCACAACCCTCGCAACATAGTGCTGCAAGGGTTGTGGGGCTCACTTTCCAGAACCATTAAATCGGTGCAGTCGTTTAATTAATAATAATTGAAGATTAATAATTATATGATCAGACATTAATATATTTTTAAAATTATATACTTAACTCGATTTTTTATAAGATAAATGTAATTCGATTTGATGACTACTTAAGTTTGATTAATCCGATCTCTTGTATGTATCATCTGGTCGATGAACTTTACCAAATGACCAATTCGTATCAGATCACTAGATCTAGAGTGGGACCCAAAGCCACCTCACAGCACAATGTACTTATCCCAAATCTGCTTGAACTAAGTTTTTTTTTTTTACTTCAATTCCATTGTTTAGGGTTTTAAATTTGTCCCACCATCCCTACCTACTTTCAGTTTCTTATTGACACAATTCACATCACACTCCAACTCTCTTTGTTGTGGTGGCGGATTTCACTACTATTGGAAGTGAAATTTAAGTGAAATGGTAGAGGTTGTGGTGGGTTTTGATGGAAATGAAAGTGAGATTCAAGTAAAGTGGTAGATGTTATAATGTTTCTTATTTGGAGAGACAAGGGAGTGCATTGTGATTTTAGAGAGAGAAAGGGGGTGACGGGTGACAATGTGATTTCAATAGAATTCAGGGGGTATCAGTGAAATTTACCCATACTCCCATACACAGTAAATAGGTAAAGCCAGAGAGATACAAGGCCACCTCTAGTCCACTAATTCCAGTCAAAATATGGCAGGAGAACTTTTGGAGCTGAGCATAGAAATGCATAGAAACTGCCAAGAAGATGGAAAGATGGCTTGCGGCAAAATGGAAAGGAGATGTTTGCCTCCAGAAGGATGACAGAACAAAAATACGAATGCTAATGAGAAAAATTATGTGCCTAAAAATTGGAAGATGATGTTGGATGAGGATACAACAAAGGAGAAGGGAAAGGTCAGACAATGGCATGTGTTTTGAGCAGAGGAAACAGAGTGACTACACTCCAAAAGAGTACACTTCCTTACCTTAGGTTTAAATTCACCATTGGTCCCTGTAGTTTGATCGAAGTTTCATGGTCATTTCAGTCTCAATTTGAAGATTTAGGACTGCAGTTTCAATTTGGTTCTAATGTAGTCCCCACCAATGCCCGCTAATAATTTGGATGGAGGGTAGGTATATGAAAACTCAAATGGCCATTTTTAGAGACAAAAGTGAAATTACAAGGACTAATTGTGGTAAAATCACTCT
>BRYE01000011.1:16957167-16962167 GCA_030159115.1 Actinidia arguta var. hypoleuca | reverse complement strand
AGCAAAATCTTGGATATTCGCATCTGGGTTCGGCCCCAATTTCTCAATCCTTCGTCCAAATTCAAGAACAGAGGTTTTTCTTCAATGGAGTGCAAGAAGAAAACTAGGGTTCGGGATTCTCTATGGTTATGCAAGGGATAGTGATCTTTGAATTTCTTTCTTTTGCTGTAGCGAAGAATCAACGAAACGGGTCCATTGGAATGGGTCCCAAATTGTTGATTTCTTCTCCCTCAAACGTAAGATCTCAGGTTTCGTTCGGAGATTGGGTAGGGGATCGCATCCCTGATCAAGTGTGGGTCTTCCTAGTCCACTTTATCTTGACGAAGAAGGAAAAATATAATTGGCTAATCGGATTCTGCAACAATGCTCAAAGATCGTATGGAAGAGAGAGAAATGAGCTGTATTTTTTTTTTTTTTTTTAAATTAGAAATACCTTCTACGAGAACTTGAAAAAAGACTTAATTTTATAAATACATCATAAACTATCGTTTTTTATAATTTTTATTTTATTATTTAAAAAATAGTTATATTATTTTTTTTAACTATATCACTTACGTTTTATAATTAATTTATTTAAAATAATAATAAAAATTATAGTATTAAAAATCGAACACTTGCTTAAATTAAAGTAGTAATAAAAATACCTATTAATAAATGTTATATTTATTTTTACAATGACTGAATAAACCTATATATAAAGTATTGACTTATTTTTTATAAAAAAAATAATGATATTTTAGATATAAGAACATTTAATTTAAGTACATAAAAAATACGTGATCGACTTTCATCACTATTTCAAATAGATAAGTAATGTAATGTGTTTAAGTAATATAATTAAATAATAAAAATGTTCAATATGATTCACTTAAGAAGTGAAAGTGTAGTTTATGTGTGAAATTAATCTTAGAAATCAATACCATAAACACTAAAATATTTTTATTAAAAAATTATTAAATATACACATGACACAATTATACGTAAAATATCAATTTTGTCTTTATCGATCTCTTAGCCCGTGTAAGACACGGTGGAGTCCGCCACATGGATCATTTACATTAATCAATCTTCATGTCTTCACCATGTCACCCTTTAGTGACCATCTTTCCATTAGGGGTGTCCAAAATACCCGTCGGACCCGAGAATCGACCAGAACCGACCTCATTGGGTCGGGTTGGTTCGGGTCTACCATCACCTCGGTTCGGTTCTGGGTCTAAAAATAAAATACCCGTCCGGTTCGGGTCGGTTCTCGGTTCTATAATTTTTTTTACCCAGAACCGACCCGAATCGACCCGAAGGAGAACCGAATACGGAACCGATATATAGACCCGAGAATATATTAATGCGGTTCTCGGAGTGGTTCGATTTGTATTATTTTAAATTATATTAGATGTTAATTTGTATTATTTTAAATTATATTGGATGTTAATTTGTATTATTTTAAAAAATATATAATTGTGTAGGAGTTATTTGTATTTTTTAGTGTTCACAAGAGTCTAAATGAGCTAGGTAAACCCGATCCGACCCGAACTAACCCGACCCCGAGAGAACCGAAGAACCGAACCGAACCGTTCGGTTCGGTTCTGTTCGGTTCTCTCGAATGCTCGGGTCGGTTCTGGGTCCAAAAATTTAGAACCGTGAATGGTCGGATCGGTTCTGGGTCTGACTCAGAACCGACCCAACCCGACTCATGCCCACCCCTACTTTCCATGATCCTCGCTCTCCATGGCCACCCCATTCTTCTTTCGCTTCCGTTGAATCACTTGTATGAGAAGATTTTCTTGAGATGTTTGAAGAGTCGGTAACCCCATTTAAATGGTTAATTTAATTCAAATTAAGGGTATTTTTTTTCATAAGATTTATAGGAACTCGAAAAAAAGATCTTGTCCTATGTTTTAGAGTATTCAAGATTTAATTTTTATTTATTTTTTCTAAATTGGATGTTCTCGAAATGTTTCCTAAAATGGATGTTCACGCGTCGGTTTTTTGGTCATTTTACTAGTCATTCCGTAATTCAATTTTCAAATATACTTTTGTTCAACTTTAGGATAGCTTATTTATTAATTTCTTCTTCGTTTTTCTCATACCTTGATTTCCTTTGTTTGAACAGTGTATAGGAAACTGGGCTATTGTGGACACCCATTTGGTCCAAGGCCACTGGCCCAATGGCCCTACTCTACAAGGAAACGGTACGGTCGAAGGGACCCCGACATTATGGGCCCAGCCGCCCAAGGAAATGGGTTAAGATTTGCTAATTGGTTTTAGTTCGTGATTAGGAAAGTCTAGGTAATGGGAGAAATTATTTAGTATTTTTGTAGCAAATTTTAGTGGTACTTCAATTTTAGATTGATTGATCTACATAGTGGGCTTCATTAATTTTTTTAAAATTATTAATTGCGATCAACTGTCATTCTACGAATGTTGTAAAATAAAGAATTCAACGGTCCAAAACAACTAAATCGTCTAATTTCCTCATTTTCATTTCTCGGCCAAGTCTTCGATCCAAATGCGCCCTAATCATAGTCGTACTTGGTGGGATCCGTAAAGCGTAGATGTGTATGTATATATATATATATTGGCAACTTTCCCTATACCAGTGCTTGACCAAGTTGACATAACATTGGAGTTTGGCATGGGATGTGATGTTGTTGGACATCAATAATACTCTTAATTCGATTATGTCTGTGGGACCTCAATAATTCTCAGTTGGATCTTATAAAGAAGTGATGAGGAAAGCATAGAGTAGAGAATATCCGTATCTGCTTTTTTCTAGCTCAGGTTCACATTTTTGCGGGCCCTACTATTCTCTCATGATAGCTCTCCACCTAGTTTGGCATAGACCCTTGTACTCTGGTTTATTTATGGAGTTGTCTATTTTAGAAATAACTTTACATAAACAGTTTTCAGGATTTTGTTATGGAAAATAACTCTCAAATAAATAAAAAATGAATTTTTCAAATTTAAAGATATAATTTCCTTTAAAAAAATGAATATGATGTGAAAATAGTGAATTTATTTTTTCAAAAATAAGTTTTTTGACGTGCAGCATCGTTTTCAAAAACTTTGTTTGGGTAATGGTTTTCAAAAGTTGTTTTTTTGGAAATTTCTCAAAAAAGATTACATTTTTTTAGAAATAATTACAAAAATATCTTCAAATTCTCAAAAATATTTTTTGATAAACATTGAATAATCTATGAAAATGATAAATATTTTTGTTCCCAAAAACTATTTCTGAAAAAGCATTCAATTCATATGAATTGGATGCTTGTTTTCTGTCAACTTTGTGCTGGTCTTGCTCAACAAAAATAAAGCTTTTGGCCTTTAAGAAAACCAAGGCTAGGTCTCTTGTTAAGAATAATCTCAAACCATCGTGGAAAGCGATTTGCAATCAGTGCGTTCGCCAGTAAAAATTAGTTGGCTATGTACTTAAATATCTCCAACAGTAGCTAGCAGGGGTGCACAAAAGACCCGAGAGATTCGAGCTCCGAACCAACTCAATTTTATTGAGTCTAGTTGGTTTGGTTCTACTATGCTCATAGTTCGGTTCTGAATCTAAAAATTGTAGAATCGTAGACTTCGGTTCGATTCTCAGGTCTATACTATTTTTGAACTAAGACCCGATCCGACCCGAAAATTGAAATCTAAACCCGATTATATAGTCATACATTGTACTCATTAAAAACTTTTATCTGTTAGATGTTGGTTTGTATTATTTTAAATAATGTGTTATTGTGTAGGGATTATTTTTTTTTTTTAGTGTTATCTTATTTTTTTTCTCAAAACTTTAAATAAACGGACAGATCCGGCCCGACCTGATAGATATAGACCCGAGAACCGAATCGATCTCACTTGGATTTGTTCAGTTCAGTTCCTTTGGACGATCGGATCGGTTCTAAGTCCAAAAATAGAGAACCGATCAAAGTCAACTCGATTATGTGTTTGTTACAGAACTGACCAAACCTGACCCATGCACACCCCAAGCTAGCACTCCTATTGTTTAAATTGGTTGCGAGAGCTTTGATTTTGATGCAACGTGGTTTATGTGGCTTAAGAACAATAGAGAACAAGATGTTTACATGATTCAACCATGATGACCTATATTTATGGGAGAGATTAATAGAACTATATGATTTTACTTAATAAATACTATATATATCAATCTATTTATAGAGTTCTCGAAAAAAGATATGTCCTATCATAATTATGTCCTAACCTTATCATGATCTTCAGAATTCTAAGAAATGAGATACTCTTATTTTTATCACTAACATTCTATAAATCCACTGAATCTTAAGATTTTTAGAAGTATGGAAATAAGTATGGATACTCTCAATGACATTACTCAATATTATTAATCAAAATCAACTGATGAGCTAAGATATTTTACATTGTATAGAAAAATAATTGCTTGCTAATCGAGTAATTACTTAAGAAATTACAAAATTCGCCAAGAATATAAAGATTGAGCTAAAATATAGAAACTAGAAAGAAAAGTACGAGCTTAGGGAAAAAAAAACCTTGCCTAAATTAGACTTAAATTGACCAGGGAAGTAAGGAAACAAATCTTTCCTAAAATAAAAAAATTTGAGAATTTGGAGGCCCAAACAATGGAATTTGGAATTTAACCTCCTTTGACCGCGGCAAATGAAAGCCTATTTGCTACTGAAGGATATTAAAATATATAAAATGTGAATTGAAAATCTATTTTTTTAGAATATTATGTGTTTTTTAATCATTCCCCATTAGATTCTTGTTAGGTTGTCCTTATATGACATGCATGATGATGAGAGCAGAGGCACAACCACATGTGTGGGGTCAATTGACCATACTAAAAAAGAAATTATTCTATTTTTTTTATAAAAAATAATTGAACTATCATTCCACTAAAAAAATATATATATTATTTTGATCCTACTAAAAAAAAATTATACATTTATCTTATAATTATATATAATTTTATAATTTTAACTTTATTAAATTAATATCTTGACTCTGCCCTG
>BRYE01000011.1:16942167-16947167 GCA_030159115.1 Actinidia arguta var. hypoleuca | reverse complement strand
TATGAGTTTAGAAAATGAGAGGAAGGAAATTGAGAATAGATACTTGCGGTTGTTCTGCGACAATGTGAGTGACTGCAACCAGTCGACAACAACAAGATCCTAGTTGCGGCACAGAAACAGGGAGATCGGCCGCCGAAACTGTTTCCGAAAAACGGCTCTCTAACGGTTAAGTTAGATGACTGAAAAACATGTCTAGAGAGGGAGAGAATATATTCTTCTTAGGACTAAATTCGCGTACCTTTTAGAGAAATAAATATTGATTTTATATGGCACAACTCGGCACGTGCTTAGACGCGTCAACTGTTGTGTCAGTGAGTAGACGACTAACTCATCCATACTCCTAGGGCCTAACTAATAGCCTGCCCTCATGCTGCCGACATCTCGATCCGGACATGGGGGCTGTCAGAAGAAGCTTCGATGTACAAGTTACCTTATGTCCCCTGATATTTCTTGGGATCGCCGCCGACCATTGTCCCTCGTCCAAACTCTAACGCGGTTACTCCTTCGAACTTGCTAAATAGTGACAGCTCGGGAATTATGGTAGTCTTAGCTCGGACAGTACCTGTATTCGGTAGTGTCTGCACCGAGCTCCGACACAAGGGACCACTGAACTTGTTTCATAGCGATAGCACAATGAAGGTGTCTGCCCTAGTTAGTTCAGAACCTGTCATTGTATATTATGTCATCTACAAAATCTATAACTCATCATGTAGATTGTAATCATCACAAAAAAAAACAAGTAATTTTTTTTTTCATCAAGTGAACGATGTCTTTATGTAGACAAAAAAACACAGATGTCTAGGTTTGATAGTGATCATGTTACATGAGCATGATTGCTACAATGTACATCAAACCTATACAAAAACATAAGAACCCTTCGACAAATGCAATTAAATTGTAACAACTTACATTATACAAGTCAATCACCAACTAGTCTGGGTTGGGTGAGAAGCAGTGTTTTTAGAGGCGCGAGACGCAGTGAGATTTGTGCGCCTCACACATCTCATGTGCCTCATACATTTCTTGCGCCTCATATGATTATCAAATCTACTCGTTGTCAAAACTCGGATCCGATCGCCGTGGTCAATCTACTGGTCGTCGCATGAAGGTAAGAGTTGTCCCTCTCTCTTTTCTCAGTCTCTCTTTCTCTCTCTTTTTATTCTACCACAAAAGAAGTATTGAACGGTATTTCTCTATAATTTTTTTTTTTTTCTGTTCTATCTACATTGTTCTATTTTTTTATTATTATTTAGATGATAATTGAATAATTTTCTACTTTAATAAATTACGTCTTATCTCGTTTATCAAACGTGTATATATATATATATATATATATATATATATATATATATATATTTTTATATATATATATTTTTATATCGATAATATGTATTTTGCTTCAATAAGGCGAGTCTCGTCGCTCATGCACGGAACTTCACAAGTTTTTGTGTCTCAACGTGACTCACGCCTTAAATAGCACTGGTGAGAAGGCACTCTTGACGTAGACAAACGATTGGACAAGGGAAAAAGAGGAAAAAAAAATTCATTTGTGGCCATAGCGAGTCGAAAAACTAGAGAACAAGCCATGAGCAATCATGGAACCATGTCTCCCTGTGAAGCTGGCGACCAAGAAAGTCGATCACTTTAACAAATATATCGGTCCTGAAACACGTGAACATCAACAAGTTTCATGATGATCAATTACGTAAGGGTCCCATGGCTCTTACGTGGACAACCACTGCAATCGAAAATGTAAACCTAATTAACTCAAATTACGTACATGATTCGTTTCATCAACTCCTTTAAACCTCAATGAAGAGCAACAATTTCAGATTTCCCGCTGGGAATGCGAATAGCGATGGAACTTCAGTGACGGAGTTAGAAAAAATATTTAGAGGGATAAATTAAAAAAAAAATTAAGAGGGAACATTTATAATTTTTTAGGGGACAAATTATAAAAAAATTCTAAAATTATAATTAAAAAAAAATTCAAACTTGAGGGGCAGTTGCCCCAACCGCTGCGGACCTTTACGACCAGAACTCGCGGCCTCCGAAGCCATGGCAACGGAGAGGGGTACGATAGAGTTTACTTATTTTTTATCAACAATTTTTGGGTAAATTACGTTAAGACCCTAAAGTATCGACCGAGTCCTATTTTGGTCCTTGAAGTATAAATGGACTCAATAAAGAGAGGAAAGACCTCCCCTGCATACTTGTGATAGATCACTGTCCTCCCCCCTACTCCTTCAAATACAACTGTACTCCCTCGGTTTGCTAAAACAGGTAACAGTGATAACTCCGTTCGTCCGTGTGTTGACTGGATGGAAAAGGATGCCAACCTCCAAAAGATAACTCTAAATGCCAAATTTGCCCCTTAAATTGGCATTGTGCAATTTCGAATGAAACCCAAATAAGAAAAAAAACACTAGAATAATTGGCGGCAATGGAATGTGTAATTTCCAATGAAACCCAATTAAAAAAAAAAACAAGCAGTAGAATAATTAAATTGAAATGAATGCCAAATGGAATATATCACTGTCCAAAAGGCTAAAGGTGAGAACATGCATCCCCATGAAACAATGTAATTCTTTTATAAAAAAAGGGGTATTGAACACAAAAAGTTCTTCAAAGAGTTTCCAAAAATTTTTGACGTATTCATTCCACTGATCTTCAAAGAGTCACAAAAAGTGCTTCCATCACATTCATACTTTCACCACTTGTATAAACGAAACTAACCCTACTGTGGGTCAATGTCTTACTCTGTATTTGGGCCACTTAAAACAAAAAAAACAAAAAAAAAGTGGACTAGTGTCAGTGTGAGCATAACATCTATGACTGCTATACAGCTATATACAAGAGGATAGTGGCTCTTGAGGGACAGCCATATACATAAAGGTTAAGTCTTTAACACAGTGAATAGATAGTGTTCACAGTGTTGCTGCAAAAATATAATCTCCTTCAAGACATGGGGGCTCAAAACGCAGCCCACACTGAAGTTCTTTTGGCCCTTGTTGAACTCCCAACTCCACTGGACTGAGTTGGAACTTCAAAACCAGTAGTGCCAACAGCAGAACTCCCAGTCTCAACTCCACTTGCTTGAGTAGTTGGAATTTCAACAGTTGCATCTCTTCTTGGAGCAGCAGCTCTCCCACCACCCATTTGGAGAGGAACCTCATGAAAGAAAAAAATAATAATTAAAACAACGGAAATTCATTACTAAAGTGATAAACCAAGGGGATGATCACACAGGCTCTATCCCGTGTGGTCATCCCCTTGGTTTCTAAGTGTGAGGTTTTGGTTTTATGCTGATCGAGTGATCAGGGACAGATGCAGGATTTGAATTTAGAGGAGGCGAACATACATAGAAAACCTAGAATTTTGTAACATGCACGTAAAATACAACATTCATTTCATACATCCTTGAGGTGCCACACCTATTTAATTTTGTAATATTATAAGCTAACACTACTATAAAACTAATAATTAAGGTTTTTTAAGATAATTGGGGTCGCTCCAGCCGCCCTTCCCCTGGGTTCATCCGACAATCCGTTGTAACTACTAACATCTAACCGCTATCCCCTTATCCCTTCCAATGTTTATGGATTGACAAAAAAAGGGACAAATATTAAATATTTTCGACAAAATATAATACAAGCTTAAAAATAAAGGTACCATTGATGTTGTTGCATTTGCATTTCCTCGGGCCCTACCAGTTCCTCTCTCCATCCCCTTTACATGATTTGCTTGTCCCATTCCCGTACCAGTCCCCCTTCCTTTCCCTCTAACTGAAGATGCAACTGGAGATCTTTGACAGGTCTTCTTAGTATGCCCAAGCTGCTTGCAATTTGAGCATGATTTGTTATGCCTTTTCCTCTGGCTCTGGCTACTATTACCAGCTTTGCCTTCCTCTAGATGTGGAGGTCCTATGCCTATGAGATCCCCCATAGCTGCTGCCCACCACATGGACTCATCCACCCCTAAACTCATAAATCTACAAATCAAAAAACACTTGCATCTTCAATATTCGAAAAAGCCCTAAAAAATTACTGAACTAGATAAACCCTAAATTTAGAAATCGAAAAACACTTACATCTTCAATGAAGAGAGAAAAAGCTTTCTTGCTTCTGCTTCTTCGTGATGGTAGAAACGTCAAGAGTGAGATGAGATGAAGAGAGAGAGAGAGAGTGTTGAAGGAAATCAAAAAGAGAAGTGAAAAGAGACAGACGTTGGAATCAAGGGAAGTGTGTTTACAGATAATATTGGATGGGTGGCAGCACAAATGAGGGTATTTTGGTAATGTTGTGTTTTCCGTTAACGGCGTTACGAGCAAGGGAGTGCAGTGGTATTTCAAGGAGTAGCGGAGAAGACAGTGATGTATCAGAAGTATTCAGGTGGGGTCAGTGTAATTTACCCTAACGCAATCTGACTTGTCACGTTTCACGGGAGACAACGCGTGTCCTTGATTTGATTTGATTTACTTTGATTTGATTTCCTTACGGAGAGACGTGTTTGGCATAGTTTATAAATATATATATTTTATTTATAAGCAAAAAATAATTTATAAAAAATTAAAAAATTAATTTTTAAAAAATCTATTTTAAAATTTTTAATTTTAAATTTTAAATAAATAATAATAATATAAATTCAGCTACACAAAATGCTCTCACACAAGCAGTGAGAGAGAATCAAAGAATTTGGTTTCGTAAACCAGCTCAATCGTTTGGTTTTGAAATTAAAGAAATTGATTTTTTTAGTTTGATCTGATTTTATAGTTTTTAAATTATTTAAACAAAACCGAACCGATATCTTGCTCTCTCTTTACTTGTGATATATAGTAACTTTGTGGGATAATATATATATATATATATATATATATATATAAATTTTAAACTGGTAATGCCAAACTGAATAATTCAAAATTATTCAAACTGAACTATTCGATTTTGTACACCATTTGGTTTGGTTCAATTTTGACTTGTGCAAAATCAAAATTTTCAATT
>BRYE01000011.1:16929667-16932167 GCA_030159115.1 Actinidia arguta var. hypoleuca | reverse complement strand
TACTTTTATTATTCCTTTTAAAATTTATTTAACTTTTTAAAAAATGTGATGAGACAATCTATGAGAGAAGAGACATAAAGTAATTTTTTTTTACACTCAAAAAAGTTCAGTTACAACAAATATTTATTTTGTAAAATAGTGATATATCAATTAATGATTGCAAAGTTTGCTTTATAGGTCATATCTATACATCGATCTGTCAAATTAATCATTACAATTAAAGCTTGATATGTTAGACTAATTAGGCTAACTTACTCCTCCTACCTATAACTAATTGGTTAGGTGGAAGACATGAAAAGATACTTTTGAGGGTTAGGTTCAAGATGATGGTGTGTAGCAAAAAAAATACTCTAATTCATTAATATCTATCTACATTTTGTATAAAAATTTACAAAAAAAAATTATATTCATTTCACGTATGTGGAGCAATATTGTATATAAAATAGAATGATGCAATCAATCTATAACATAAGTTGACACACAAACACATACATATATATTGTGGGGTGTGAGTGTTTGAGGGATGAAGAAAGAAAATCAAAAATAGATACCTACGGTGGTTGATCGACAGTTAATGGTATTTGTTGGTGTTTCACTTGTTCTTTGTAAGATAGAAACAGTGACTTCAGCCGCCGGAATTGTTTTTGAAAAACGGTTCTCCGATGATCAAGTCAGATGATCGGAGGCATAGAGAATAGAGAGAGAAAATAGAACAATGACTTGAGATAGTGAAGATTGCGTACCTTTGAGAGAATAAATGTTGACCTTATATAGCACAGTTCGATGTGTGTCTAGACGCGCTGACTGCTGTGTCAGTGAGTAGACAGCTGACTCAATCATGCCATTAAGTCATGACTAGTACCTAGCCTCTTACGTCGTTCAGTGTCAAAATCCAAACGTGCGGGTGTCAAAAATTTTTTTACGAAGAATTACCATATGTCTGTGCCATACCCTCGAGATCTCCATCTATATTTTGCTCCTCTACCAAGTTCCAGCTTAGGGACTCCATCCGAGCTTGCTGAGTAACAACTGCTCTGTAGCGATTCCTGCCGTAGCTCGGTCAGTGCTAGTATTTGATATTTTATTCTTTTTATTTATTTATATATATATATATTACCTTGCTCAATATCTGATCCATATTTTTCCTAAAAGTCACTATTTTTTTTTGTTTGTAGATTTGCAAAATGCCCAAAATTGTGAGTGTGAAACTTTCCAAAATAATCTAGAAATCTTGATCTAATAATACTTCCAACATCATGACTGCGCTCAATTTAATGGACATTATTGAGTCAATATAAGTTTCTGTAGGTTTCTTGAATTGTTTTTGGAGTAATATAGCCTGCAAGCTAAACGATAAAACTAAACCTTTCATTTAAATAAATTCTAGTTGGCAATACACCCAATGATCAGATATGAGCATCTTTTGTATCTGCCAAAACACAGTCTGGCAGTCTTCTTTTTATTTTTTGCTGGTTAGTGTTGTTTTGTAGTAGCTTTTTTGTTGTTGTTTATTAGGACTGGCCTAGGTTGTTGTTGTTTTTAGATTTTTAGTTGTTTTGATTTTTGATTTTTTTGATTTTTATTAAACTTTTTTACTGTTTGATCAAAATTTTAAAACCGTTAAAGACAAAAAAAATTAGCTAATTTGTTGAATAAAAATTATTTTTTCTGTCTTTATGAACTTTTTTCCGAATTAGGTAAAAAAAAATATATTTTCACTCCTCTCGTCAAGAGAAACTAAAAAAATATAAAATTTTGATCAAATAGTTAAAAAAAAAATTATTAGATTTAAAAAACTCAAAAACTAAAATAATTAAAAAAATCTCAAAAAAAAGCTAGGACAAATTGGGCTAAACAATTGACCAAACTCCGAGAGATCTAATTGGTACTTTCATACTTCTTCATCTAGCCCCAACCCTTTATTAAATTTTGCCTGTTCCTACATAGAGGGAAACGAAATTCGAAACGGGTGGAATAGTCCATGGGTAAAATGACTCCCGTTGAGAGCTATTTTCTTTATCTGACATGATGAGTAAACACTATTTACGTTACAATGGCTTAAACAACGGAATAAATTCTAATTAAAATGGTAAATCTCGCTATTTTAACTAATCATAATGAGGGTAATGTTCACCCATCACGTCAAGTGGGCAAATAAATTTGTATTCGTAAAGATCCTACTTAAATTTAGTGTTTCTGTTACGTATAATATAAATTACTTTGCTTGGTTCAGTCTCCTCAAATTTAGGTTGTTTCGATCAAGTAGAATATAACTCACTTGCCTAGTTCTTCTAGTGTCGCGTAGAATGAATTTGGGCCACACATTTCAGTTTCTACACTTTTGTGTTTATTTTTTCTGTCAACCCTTCACGACAGAAAAGTACATAGAAAAGGAGAAGGTATATTATCACCATTACCATTCTTCCCGGAAGCTCATAAAGTTTTCAAGTCAAACTTGAACAACAAATTAATGGATTCGATTCTTCTCATTCACAACCAA
>BRYE01000011.1:16889667-16892167 GCA_030159115.1 Actinidia arguta var. hypoleuca | reverse complement strand
ATACAAGAAAAAAGGAGTTTGTGGCTTCCATTGCCTTGACACTTTGTGAAAACTACGAACAGTTATCCCAGAAGATGGACTAAAATTGGGAAATATATAACAAACGGAAACCAAACCAAAACCCTCCCCCGTCTACAATATAGCTGGCCCGGCTTCATTCTAGAGTTTCAGCGTCAGGATAACGCCACTGCTGTTTAGGTAGAAATACAGCCGTTTACTCAACTGTGGGAAGACTCCAAACAGTCGTTGGGAAGGGTAATTGCACACTAGATTGATTAGAGTATGTTTGGTGGATTTTTCATTCAGTGGGCTAATATCAGATGACTTCACATTAATGGTTCAACTTGATATTGAAAAATTAGAACTGCTCAAGCGACTAATATCATTGCAAATGAATAGTACTCACTTTATTTTGTCTAGCATGGTCCAGTGTTTTCATCCGTTTCTTTTATAGAGTTCCACTTCTGCTATCTAATTTCATATAGTATCATCCTCATATTAGTTTGATTACCTCCATATGTTGGAAGTATGAGAACCTATTTGATTTAGTAGTTAGCTTTATTTTAAGTGTTATGCTCCATATAAGAATTTTCTTCTACTAAATTCTGGTAGAACTCTCGTGTTATCCACCAATTGTCTGTGTATGTTTGTTACATTTGTTTTTCTTGCTAAGAAACAGACGAAAAATGGAAATGGCAAATCAGAATCATTAGGCAAAGGTGTAGTATGAGGGAGAGGGGTATGAGAGAGAGCATAATTCAGTGATGAAATGGAATTGGTGGATTTACCTATGTTAGGATGGAGGTTCTCCTGGTCAAGTTCAGCAGAAGGGAGCAAATGGAGTAGAATAGATCGGTTCCTACTTCATCCGGAATGGCTGGAGAGATTCAGTTTTAAGCAATGGGGTTTGCCAAGGAGTTTGTCTTCCCATAGTCTGTCCTATTATGCTACAAGAGGAGGATAGGGTTTTGGGGACCGAAGCCATTCAGATTCATATGCTTGGACAATGCACCCAGATTGATTAAAACACATGCAGAGCTCTTGGAATGATATTGTAATAGGGGGATGGGCCTGGCTTTATATTGCTTAAGAAATTGCAGGGTGGTGGTGGGTCTAAAAAACTCATTGAAGTGTTTGGAACAGTGAAGTTTTTAGGAATTTAGAAGAAAACCTGAAGTCAATAGAGAAGCAAATTCATAGCTTGGATTTATTAGCAGAGGATGGTAATTTTCAAGAGGAAGATAAAAGAAAGAAGGGGGAATTAAGGGCAGTTTTTTGGAAACTAAGCAGAATGCAAGAATGGCTTTGGGCTCAAAAGTTTTAAAGGTGATGGGAATACGAAGTTTTTTTCACATTATGGCATCTTCTGGGCAGAATGAGAAATTCATTAAATTTTATAACGAAGGGAGGAATTTCAGAGGATCCAAATATTGTCAGAGAGAAGTCTTCAAACATTTCTTGAGTTTATATAGAGAAAGGTGGAATTAGGCCTACTTTCCGTGGGAGTTCCAGTACTTAGATTAATCAGGAGAAGTTTAGGGATTTAATTAAGGATTTTTCTGAGAATGAAGTTTGAATGGCATTAAAAGATTGTGATGAGAATAAGGCTCCAGGGCCGGATGTTTTCATCATGCTTGCTATTAATAAGTCATAAGAGTTTTATGAAGGAAGATTTTATGAGATTATTCAAGGAGTTTCACAGTAATGGTAAGCTTTTAAGAGGTTTAGACTCGACTTTCATAGCTCTTGTACCTAAAAATGAAAGGGAAGTTTTCAGACTATAGGCCCATAAGCTTAGTTGAGGGTGTGCATAAAATCCTAGCTAAACTTTTGGCTGCCAGATTGAAGAAGATTATTTTGGGATGGAGAAATATTCAGGATGGTGTATTGGTGGCAAATGAAATAGTGGAGGAATGAAGTAAGAAGAAGAAAATAATCTATTTCATTTTATAGAGCAAAGTTAACTGACCTAAAAGAATTGAAGATTCAATTGTTGGATTTACTAGATTGGAGGATTATTCAGCCAAGTGTTTTCTCACTTTTCTTGGAGTTTGATATCATATGATCAATGATCGAGGGCTTAAAAAATGTGTTTTCTTGCAAAAATTACTGATAAAGAATTCTTATTGCATCGTCGAACTATAATACTCTATTTGGCTAAGTGGATTTTAAATCAAAAGATTTAATGTTTAATTCAACAAAAACTAGAATATGTTTAGCTATAAGTGGATAGTGAAACTAGAGTGAAAAGTAGATTAGAGATAGAAAAAATGCATATTTTGTATAATAATAAGCATTTGCATGAAGTACTTCAAATTACTCCTATTAATTAGTCATTTCAAATTCTTCCTAATAAATCATAATAAAGCCATCAAACTCAATCTCGAAATCCCTAAATCTAAAAGTAAGTTATTTTCGAATAAAAATATGAAATCTCTTAATTTGAAATCGACGTATCCAAACTAAGCCTAAAATTATTAATCACAGATAATTTTTCACA
>BRYE01000011.1:16869667-16872167 GCA_030159115.1 Actinidia arguta var. hypoleuca | reverse complement strand
TTGAATTGAAGACCATCGATTACCCATTGTTGATTAAAATGAGGTTTCTTCTTCTTGTGTGCCTTTAGGTAGATGACAATGTAGAAAAAAAAATTTGGATAGGGTGTTAGGTTGGGTAAGGTGTACCTCTATCTGGTGAATTGAGTCATATTCAAATTGACCTACAATTTTTTTTATCCTTAAATCATCATTGTGCTTGAGGGTATTATTGTAACAATAATTTTATCAATTTTGGAGTGTGCTGAGACCAACAAGGTTTTGATCTTACAAGGAGTTATGTAGTGCTTGTTGATTGCAAAGAATTAAGGGCCAATATGTGAAAACTTTTCCTTTGAGTGCCAGAGTAGGAATTGTTTGATACTTCAAGGGGGCAAAGTATAATTAACCCTAAAAGAAACGAAAGAAATAGAAAATGATGCATCAAAATCCTGGAGTCTCGATGGCGTCCCCCCCAAGAAGCGCAGGGAGAGCCCAGTTTTCAGCTTCCGAGCCTTTCCAAATGTCCAAAATTATCAAGGTATTTCTACTTTCGATGCACTACTGTCTAAAACTGCTCACATATTATTGCTTTTTTAATTTTTTTGGTTAACTAGATATTTATGCTTGTTTGAATCTTGGTTGCGGATGGAATGGAGACATACGGTACAGATTGGAAAACAACCTGTTTTTTTTGGATATTTTGCACTAGCTAACTAGGCAAATTTGAGTTATAACTTATAATTGAGGTCATGGTTTATAATAGATTTCAATTTAATGGGACTAGCAATTCAATTCCCATCCCGATTAATAGCCCATGGGATTGGATTACTAATATCAACCCGATTCTTAATCCTCTATTTTTTGGGGATTAACAGTCTCAATAGACTATTAGTCTAACCATGTTTGATAACAAATTACAATTTAATGGGAGCAATCCAATCTCAATCTCCTCTGGCTGCATTTGGTTCAATGGAATGGAATTGGATAGAAATGGAATGAAAGCAATAATGATTGTGTGAGCTTGAAATTGAATGAAGTAGAGATAACCATTCCCATAACAAAGTTTGATTATCTATAAATTGAACTTGGAATGGAATGGAATGGTGTATGTATAATAAAAACAAGTTTTCCAATTTCTTTTTTGGGCTTCTAAAATAATTGTCTCAGGTTTTGCTTTACTTTAATTTTTGTTTATTGTTTTCAGTTTTATATTTCTCTTTTCAGCTTTGGTTTTATGTTTTTTTGTTTTTTTACAGTATTCAGTTTTTGTTCAAATTTTGTTATATTATGTCTTCAGGTTTTGTTTCACTTTTCAGTTTTTGTTTTCTATTTTCAGATTCTGTTTTTTCTTGTTTTCTATTTTTCAGTTTCTGACTTTTTTTGTTTTGGTTTCTGTTTTTGCTTTTTGCTTTTATTTTTTTTGTTTTCTATTTTCAGTTTCTGATTTTGTTTTTCGTTTTTTGTTTTTTGTTTTCAGTTTCTCCTGCTTCTGTTTTTTTGTTTTCTATTTACAGCTTTTGTTTTCTATTTGCAATTTCTAATTTTTTTTCCCTTTTCTATTTTCAGTTTCTAAATTTGTTTTTTGTTTCTGTTTCTGTTTTTGTTTTTTGTTTTCAGTTTCTGTTTTTTTTGTTTTCCATTTTTTCCATTTTGGTTTTCTATTCAGTTTCTGATTTTGTTTTTTATTTTTTGTTTCTGTTTTCAGTTTTTGTTTTTCGTTTTCTGTTTTTCAGTTTTTGTTTCTGTTTCTGTTTCTGCTTCTGTTTTTTTTGTTTTCTATTCAGTTTTTATTTTCTATTTTCAATTTCTGATTTTATTTTTTGTTCTCTTTGTTTTCTGTTTCTGCTTTCAGTTTTCAGTTTTTTTTTTCAGTTTCAGGTTCTTCTTCTGATTTTTTGTTCTCTATTTTCAGTTTCTAATTTTGTTTTTTGTTTTCTTTTTGTTTTTGGTTTATGTTTTCAGTTTTGTCTTTTGTTTTTTGTTTCTCTGTTTCAGTTTTTGTTTCCTATTTTCAATTTCTGATTTTATTTATTTATTTATTTTGTTTCTGTTTTTAATTTTTCCTTTTTAATTTTCAGTTTGTGTTTTCTTTTCTATTTTTTTTTATATGTTTTTCGTTTCTTTCATTTTTGTCATTTTGTTTTATGTTTCTATTTTCAACTTTTTTTTGTTCTTGTTTTCTATGTTGTGGTGGTGGCGGGTTTGGGTGGTTGATATTTTATTTTTGAAAGTAATCAAAAGATAAGAATAGAATTTTTTCAAAAATTAGGAAATGACTATTCTTTGAAATGGAGGAATGATAATTCTATTTGGAATGCTCATTCCAGTATTTTTGGAGAACCAAACGTTTAAATGAGCATTCATACAGAATCATTATTCAATTCCAACTCTCATCCAACCAACCCCCATGAGATTCCTAGTACTCTATTTTGGAGGGATTAATAATCCCAATGGACTATTAGTCCATAATTTAATTTTTGCTCTAGAATATGGTTAAATTGGACCCCATATGACTAATAGT
>BRYE01000011.1:16859667-16862167 GCA_030159115.1 Actinidia arguta var. hypoleuca | reverse complement strand
TGTATTTGGATTAAGGATTTACTGATTGGAAAAAAAACAAGATTAGATTCAATCTTTTAGATTTAATTTTGTTGAGAATTTGACATTTCCAAATTCAAAAAATCCAATTGATATCTGTTTTGGATTTTTTTTGATGAATGATAACAAAACCCATTTGTCTTCCAATGTGTTGGTGGTGTGTGCCCACTTCAACCTATCAAAAAACTGACTTCAAATAATGCACGCTTCTCTCTCTTTTCCAAGAGAAAAAGCAAAGCTGCTACCGATCGAACAGTTACATGACAATCTTGTTGGGATCGACGAAATGAGAAAATTCTCTTACTTTCTCTTTTTCTCATTCCCAACAACACCTCTTTTTACTTTCACCAAAGCTGCCTTGTTTGTACCACTACCAACCTAGAGTTCCGATATTCTCAAGTGCAGGTTGTGTAGAGTGTGCTTAAAGTGTATAAAACGACGTCGTTTGTACATTTTAAGATCAAAATGATATCGTTTTAATTTGGATAAAATACATTGACCACTCCTGAAGTTCAAAGTTAATACACAAAGAACTCTTGATATTTGAGAAATGACAGTAACCTTTCCTGAGATTTGAAACTTGTAACATATTCTCCCCATTATACACTAATCACCTCTGAAGTTCTAGATTAATCCACAAAGCACCCCTCATATTATGGATGGACAGTAGACAAATAGTAACGGTACTTTGTGTATTAACCCGGAACTTCAGGAGTAGTTAGTGTAAAATGAGAAAATTTGTTATAAGTTTCAAAACTCAAGAGAGATCATTGTTATTTTTCAAATTTCAGGAGTCTTTTGTGTATTAACTCTGAACCTCAGGAGTGGTCAGTGTATTTCACCCTTTTAATTTTGTACAGGTTATGTGGAGTGTACCTGAAGTGTATAAAACTACGTCGTTTTGTACATTTCAGGATCAAAATTACGTCGTTTTAATTAACCATAAAACGACGTCATTTCATTATCAAGACCAAAACGATATCTTTTTTATCTTAAAACATACAAAATAACACCGTTTTGTACACTTCAAAAATACTCCACACAACAATCACATTTCACTTCATAGGATCCGAACCCCTCCCTCTATTTTTTTTTCAGTTTCTTATTTTGCCTAGCCCCAAGGAGAAATTTCAATGTGTTTTTTAAGGGTACATCAGTAAATTGAAGGAACATGGGACATCGACCCACTTGGAAACCGACATGTGGCATAGAATTTTGTAAACGTGTACCCTAATTGCTTATGTTCATGTGGCATGGTCGCATTATGAGTAAAACTGTTCATAGAAAACCAGTAAACTCCATTATATGAATGTAATTATTAAATTTAAAAATTCAATAACCGTAGCATTTGTAGGGTAAGGCTCAGTTTAGCCTAAATTTTAGTCAATTTCTTTCGTTCGAGAAAAATCAAAAATATATAATTTTTTCATTGAATAATTAAAAAGGTTCACTAAAAATTAAAAAAATAAAAATAAATAAAAAAATCTCAAAAAAATTGGCCAAGATGACCTGGGTAGGGCTCACTTTGATATTTTTTTCATCGTTTGATCAAAATTTTATAGTTTTTCGATTCCTATAAATAAAATTATAATAAAAAAAAACGTTAGCTAATTAGTAAGTAAAAATAATTTTTTATTTTTAGTCAATTTAGGTGAAAATTCTTATATTTTTTAATTCTTTTCGTCAAGAAGAACTGAAAAAAAAAATATAATTTTTTTTATCGAAGAATCAAAACGTTCACTAAAAACAAAAACAAAAACAAAATCAAAATCAAAATCAAAACATATAAAAAAATCTCAAAATAAATTTGGCCAAGATGGCCTTAGTAGGGTTCACTTTGATATTTTTGGATGTGAAATGAATTGAGGTGGTCACACGTGTGCATCCGCGACAGGGCCGGGCCAAGTTGGGTAAGCATCACGTGCGCATCCAACTAAAGTCGTACTCGCACACGCTTGGCTTTCAACAACTTGTACGTTGATAGCCATATCTCATTGCACGCTTGCTGACAAATCAAGCACCGGGCCCACCACCCAAACTCTAATTGTTTTTGTTTTTTTTGAAAATTCAAATTCTTCTGGAAATATTATTTACAAATTTTCAAAATAACTATTAACGTAATGTTATTTTTAGAGATTAATAAATTAAGACAAACCTATTCGATATTTAAAACAATCTTGTCTCTATGTTTCTACGCAAGTGTGATTGTATTCATATATCAATTTGAGAGCAAATATCATAGTGTTATTTAGGAGTGGAACTAGAACTTAAGTTTAGCGGAATTAAAATTGTCAGAACTTATATTTAGCGGGGTCAAAATTTTAGAATTTATAGAATTTAAGACAAATTATTATTTTTTTGTGAGGTTAAAATTGTCAGAATTTATGTCTAACGGAGTCAAAATTATAGAATTTATAAAATTTAAGGCAAATCACTAATTTTTTATTGGATTATGTTTATAATAAATTATATTAAGAATAAT
>BRYE01000011.1:16797167-16799667 GCA_030159115.1 Actinidia arguta var. hypoleuca | reverse complement strand
TTATTTTTTGATATAAATATAAATAAAAATTTATTTGTGTTATTATTTATAATTGAAAATAAAGCAAAATTATTATTTATAATTTGTTTGTGTTGTTATTTATAAATGTAATTAAAAAATATATTTTTGTTTTATTTACAAAATCATCACCGCCACCTACACCACCACCACCTCTACCACCTCCGCCACCGCCACCTCCACTACCACCGTCACCATATTTTTATTTTTAAATAGTTTTAAAAAAGGTAAACACAAATATATTTTCATTTTCTGTTTTATAAAAAAAATAATCAAAATTAAAAATCACAAAACAAACACAAAAAATAGAAAAGTGTCAACGTTATCAAACATATTATCCCGTTTTTGCCCTTATTCTTATAATGACTTAATGAGCGATAACTAATAAATAAATAAAAAAGAATATTAGACATTAAAGTAACGAATAAAAGGATATAAGGAACAAATATAGTGACGTGTTATATTCCATTTTTACACCTTAAAATCCCAATTTCAACTAATTTGTATAGTCAATTACTAATTTATTTTCTTGCTTTTATATGAATTCTAGTGTTGCAATATCTTAACAAACTATAATTTTTTATAGCACAAATATTTAAAAATTATGTATACCTAAAAATCACATACGTTTCATATAATTTTTTGTTTGAAGATTAAAAACACTTTAGTAGCATATTATTTTCTAAAAAATAGTAAAAAATTCAAAGACGAAATGTGAATGTAGTTATTAAGAAAATTATAAATATATTTTTAATAAAAAATATTAAGACTAGTATAGTAACCTTATGTGTAAAAAAATATTAATATTAATATAAATAAAAAATAATTTTTTGAATAAAATTTGAAAATATTTTTAAATTTTAAAAACTAAAAACCTAAAATTAAATAAATATAATAGTTAAAAGAAAAGGGTATAGATGGAAATAAATATCTTATTTGAGAAACTTGAATTTATTGGACCATAGTTTTTAAAAATATAACTTGATTTTCTTAAATAAAAATTGATAGGACTTAATGGTCATTTATCAAAAAAATTAATACTTATTGAGAATTTTTCCTTTTTTTTTTCTCCTAGACAAAAACGACTGTGTGACAAGAAAAAACAACGTTTGGTTCCAAAAATTTAAATCTTTTAAATTATTTTATATTGCTTATTTAATTCAGCTTGAGAGTAATTTTTTTATTACTAATAAATTTTTTTGTTATGACCTATTCTCTTTTGTTAATCTTCTCGTCTTATCCTTAAAACAAAATACAAATTAGAAAAAACTCGATAAATGATACAATACACATCACATACCATTTGTACTTAGTGTATGGCTGAGATTGCGCCACGTCACTATTTTTTTTATCAGTCGAACTAGTCATTTTGTATGCCAATAAAATTAAAATATAATTTTACTACAAATTCTCGTAAAATTAATTTTTGATTCGTAATACATCCACAATTTTTTACAAAACTTTTATGATTACATCCATAAAAAATCATAAAAGAACCATAAGGATTCGTAAAATTTACCAAATATACTAATAGAATTCATAATAAATCTATTTATAACAAAATATTTATAGCAATTACCATAAAAATTCATCAAACAAAATATTATAAATACAATTTTAATTTCACAAAAATTAGTAACTTATCGCTAAAATATATCATAAATACAATTTTAAACTCACAAAAAATTATTTTTTTTAGTTTAATCCTACTAAAATTATTTTTTGACTCTGCTCCTGATTGGTTACACGTATCAACACTTCAGATACTGGATACACGATGTCTAAGTTTGAAAAACACGCTCACTAATCTTTTTAAATAGCTGATTGCTTACAAAGATTTAAATGTAAAACCCAAGAGTTAGAAACCCTAAGTATTTACTAATCAAACAAACCACCTAGCTTAAGAAAAGCTAATTCAGCTTTAGAAGTTGGCAAAAATGGTCAAGCTTTAGCTGACTCAGTCATGACAGACAATAAAACAGACCAAAATGGTGTCTGTGGTTATCCAAATGACTTGACTACCTTTTCTTTGATTAACAGCTGTCATCATACAGGTAAAGCTCCATGCCTATAGTGCAGAGCCTTTTAAGAAACTTTACCCTTTTTTTTCTTCTTTCTTTTTAGTTTGGGTTATTAGTTTTTTTAAATTTTTTTATTTAGTTTTGAGATTTTTTATTAATTTTTTTATCATTTAATCAAAATTTTATAATTTTTTTATTTATTTTGACAAGAGAAATCCAAAAATATGAAAAATATTATCGATTAAAAAAATCACTAAAAAAGAAAAAAAATATTTTTATTCCAAAACACTCTAAAATGATTTTTTTCGACTTTTGTGAACTTTTTCAAATTAGATAATTTTTTAAATATTTTTAAACTTTTTTCATTAAGAAAAACTGAAAAAATATAATTTTTTGATCTATCAATTAAAAAAATTCACTATTTTGATATTTTTTTCACTTATTCTTTTAGTTAATCAACT
>BRYE01000011.1:16724667-16727167 GCA_030159115.1 Actinidia arguta var. hypoleuca | reverse complement strand
ACTTTGAAGTGACTTCTTGAAAAATTAACTCAAATCTTAGTTCAATAGTTTAACCAATTTATTTTTTAAGAAATGCTCTCTTCTAATGTTAACTTGTTTAAGTTAATTATTTCTCAAAATTTATATTTTTTAATGTCTATACATACCCTTTTATATAGGCTATGTATTTAGCGTGGAAAAAAGAAATAAAAAAGGGAGAAAGAGTGAAAACAAAAAGTGATGAGTGTGAGAAAGAAAAATAAAAATACCAAGTGAGCTAGGGCTATTGGTTGGGTATTTTTATTTTCTTATTGTAATCACTCATATTAGTGAATTTATCTTTCTCTCGTAAATGTAGTCAAGTTAGTGCCGAACTACGTATATCTTTGTTCTCTATTTTATTTTGTGTGCTTTCGTTGTGGGTGAAATCGATTTTTTTTTCAACAACTGGTATTAGAGCTCGAGTTTAAGCACAAATTATTACATATAAATCAGATGATGAAAAAAATGTTATGATTTCGCGGTTGAACTTTTCAACGGCCATAATGATTTTACTCTTTGGCAGCAAATGGTAAAGAATATTCTAACACAGGAAAAACTTGTGAAGACTCAAAACAAAGGAATCAAAAAATATGAAGAATGACGACTGACAAAAGATGAGGAATTTGGCAAATACCAATATTCAGCTATTTATTGGAAACAACACTCTTTGAGAGGTCATCAACGAGACGGATCCGACAAAAACTTGGGCAAAGTTGGAAAGCAGATACAAATCCAAATAATTGACAAATTGGTTGTATTTAAAGAAATAACTATATGCACTTCATATGATATAAATATGCAAATTTCATGGAGCACTTGAACGAGTTCAAAAGACTATTGACATAATTCGAGGCCATCGGTGTGAAGATCGAGGAGGAAGATAAAGTCGTCATACTGTTGGTATCTTTGCCACCATTATATGAACATCTTAGAATCACTTTGATGTACGAGAAACATACGAATGTGATTGATAAAGTGGTTACTACGTTATTATCCCACGAGTCAATGCGCAAGAAGAAAAGTGGAAATTACTCGAAAGAGAGAGCTATGGTTATTTCTGATGGTGGTTATGTTAGAGGTCGAACAACTAAAATACATGATGGATCTAAACCGAGGGGTGTTTAACTTTATTGAACCTAATATGAAAAATTATCATATAAGCCAAGTGGGAGAATGTAATATAAATTATGTTTAACCTTATTGAACCTAATATAAAAAATTATCATATAATCCAAGTGGGAGAATATAATATAAATTATGGCCCACATGATGTGAGACTTATCTCATATCTATCCGATATATTTATTGGGTTTATCATGTTAGGATTTATTATCCTATTACATATAAATTTCTCATTCTATTGGTCAATAAAGAGAAGTTGTTTCTTAATACAACTACCTTGATGAGTTGGTAGAGTTTAAATATGGATTAAATTTTTTTTAAAAAAAACAAATTTTGTATAGACCACTTTTCCCTTAATTTTATAAAATATTATATGTTTTATTTGCCTCTATACCAGAAACATTTAAGAGTTTAGAAAAAAATAAAAGTAATATGTTAAAAAAGTTCACTGGAGATGTCCTAAAATATCTTTTTAAAAAATGCCCTTAAAATATCAATACTAAATTTAGTATATATCTTAGATTCTTTTTAATACAAGTTTTATATTAGGTCTAATACCATTAGGTCTGTGATTAATATTGTGGTTAATTTTGCAATTGATCTAAAACTATAAGGCTTACTTTGTTCAAATTCTAACTAAGAGATATATGCAAAGGATAGACTGCACATTGTCTCTAACATAATATCTTTTAACAAAGACTATTTCTGTTATCATTCATCAAATTTCATAAATGTATACATTATGAAAAATAGAAAATATCATAAACATATTTAAACGAGATCTCAAAGTGTCCAATAAATTAAAAGATTAACATTACGCAAAATTCAACAATAATAAATAACTATTATGGGCTACGATTAAGATTCGTTCTGCTAACATGATCATTAAACTTATTTGGTGGTAACCCTTTAGTTAGTGTATCTGCAATCATAAACTCTGTGCTTGTAGACACTCTCTGTTTCTTAACTTACTCCTTTAACTCTGTGAGGGCTTTGCTAAGTTTTGAGTTTGACTGCGGTAGATGAGTAGGGTAAAAGGGTGGGGTTGGGTGGATTTGGCACTCGACGATCTACAATTGCGGGTGTGGGCCCTTATTTGGAGGGTAGGGGGGATTGTCGGTGGTTATGGCTCAGAAGGTGGCGGTTGGATGTCGGTGGGTAAGTAGTTTCTGTTTGGTTATTGATACAGGTGGTGGTGATGGGAGTGTGAATAGGAGACATGGTGATGGTGGTGGCGGCGTAGGGTGGTGGGAGGATTAAGAGGAAGCAACGGTGGTGGTGGTGGCTGCCTTGGATTAGAGAGACAGAGAGGTTTTTCTAATGGGTTGGGTGTAGTGTTAAAATAGTTTTTCTTTTT
>BRYE01000011.1:16603426-16610926 GCA_030159115.1 Actinidia arguta var. hypoleuca | reverse complement strand
TTCTTCTATTGCATTCTATCTTTTAACTAGCGTTCTTTAGTGCCTTTCCTTCTCATGTTTTGGTCGGTACAAATTGATTCCACAACAAACAGAATTATAAATAATAATTTCATTCAAATATATAAATTCAGTAATTTGGAAATACAAGCTTCAATCGGTTGAAAAAATTATTCCACCGGTTGAACAAATATAGAAATATAAAATAAATACAAATAGGTTAACTAAGTCCCGCAATCGTAGTTTTTTTAAAAAAAATTCGCCGTCTATCGAGGGTATTATAGGGCTTTGTCCACGTCTTCTTTCCAAGATAAAATGGTTGAAACCACTTATGTAGGAACACTTTCTTACGCAGTTTTTGACGAGCTTTACTGCGACTGTCTCTTTCTAAAACTCAAAAAATTTTATACTTGCTATATTTTTCTATCTAAGAAAATCAGAATATAAAGAAAATAAAAAGACTATTGAATTGCTGAATTTAAAACAAAAACTAACAACAATTAATATCCTAAAACCCTGCATTATGAGGGTGTTTAAGGCACCAAAACTGCTGTTATTAGGAGCAAATAATAGCTGTCCTTTGGGCTCGTAACGGCTCATTTTGGAATTGTTAAGTCTAGCCCTTTTAGGGTTTTCATTCACCCATTATTTCCAATAGTTTTCTCTTGATGTAAATGCAATGAAATTGTTGAAAGCGGAAAGGACAGTATACATTTTGCTTTTTGTGGAAGAGCTATATCGATATGCCCTTTATTCCAAGTACAAGCATAGAATTAGTAGTAGTAGAGGATTGGGATGTTTCTAAAACAATTTCTGAAAAAGTATCCTGTAAAATTGATTTGAAAACAAACCAAACAGATCCTAGTTTCTTAAAACTTGTAAGTCAAGATGCTTAAACAATCCATCCCGTTTGTGTATCAATTGCTGAAAGTGGGACCCTTTACTGTTTCATGTCATTAGACTGGCTCCAAAAATTCTAGCCAAAATTTTCCAGTGCTCTCAAGTCTTTGACAGCCAAAAATTTGTGTTAAAACTTTTACAAAAAAATTAGGCTTAATTTCTCAAACACTCCCCAAATATCACTTTCACCCCCTCATCTAAAAACTAAATTATATTAATTTTTTTAACTATTTAATTATATCACTTATACCCCTTCCGTTACTAATTTGCTTAAAATAGTGATAGAAATCGATCGCATGTTATTCACGTGCTTCAATTAAATACCCTTATATACAAAATACCGTTATTTTTTTGTGAAAAATAAGTCAATACTCTATATATATGCTTATACACCCATTGTGGAAATAAATATAACCCTTATTAATAATTCTTTATATAGAACGTTGACTTATTTTTCGCAAAAAAATAAAAATATTTTGGACATAAAGATATATGATTGAAGTACATGGACAATATGTAATTGATTTTCATTACTATTTCACACGGATTAAAAATGAAATGGTGTAAGTGATACAATTAAATAGTTAAGGGGTCAATATAATTCACTTTTTAAATAAAGGGGTGAAAGTGACAAAAAACAATAGTTTGAGGATGTCTGAGAAATTAATCCAAAATTTTAGTTTACAACATTGACTTCCAATTGTGTCTGTCAACTCCTAAACTTTAGATCGAGTATCATTGTGGCTTTTTCGTCCATTTATTGTTCAATTAAGTGATGGTATGAGGCCATTCGGCCTCATGAAAAGTGGCCACATGGCCTTAATTGAATGGCCGGTGGATTGAAGATTTACATTAACACTTGAGTGTAATTAGTTTGACTGCCACCATTGGAAGTGAAGGAGTGTAAAGTGAAACTGAATTAAATGCACAGGGCTTCAAAGTGTAAATTATCCCAAAAACTACTGTCACAATTTGTTCATTACTAGTCTAAGGTTGAGCCTTGTGTAACATGTTATGTCACAAAGCATACCTGCTTCTCTCTCTGTCTCTCTCTCTCTCAACATCTTTTGCTGGTCTGTGCTGCAACATTAATTCCATAATTCTATAAACCTTAACTTAATTATGATTTTCATTTTGCACGAATGTAAACACGACTGTTTTCATTTTTTCAAAAAATGAACAAGATCGTTTCATTTTGTACGAAAAGAAACACGACCGTTCCTATGAAAGAAGTTCCAAGGCATTTATCGAAAACAGGAATGGTTGAGAAAATCACCCACCACCTAATTACTCTAACTTGAAGCAATGCAAAGAAAAAGAAGCAAACACACATGATTGCAAACTAAAATTTCATTTTCTTTGTTTTTCCTAATATTTTGGAGAAGGTTGTTGCTTGTTTCCAAATAGACCACACAACGAAATGGTTCGCGAGTCGCTGTCGCAAGTGAGGACATAGTTGAGTTGAAGCACCTAGTACTATGATCGGAATATCTTGATTCTGTTAAGGTTTGACTTCCTTCTACTGCATGGTGGCCGATGTGATCGCATTATATAGGATCGCGATCGGTTCCCACGTTGAATCATGAAACTTATTGAGGCAACAAATCAAGATTGTATCGAAAAGCTGTAAAGGTCTTGCAATTGATAAGATTTTGAAGTGAAGGTGAGGAAGAAAAACAAAAAACATGAAAGAAAGGCGAATTCATTTGTCAACCTTTTCTTCAATCTTGAGTAACGTATTCGGATCACGTGAATTGGTTCGAAACGATAAGGATAAGGAATGTATAGAAAAATAATTATTTCCCGTTTTTTGGTTTCCAAATTAGAAATTACGTGAGAAATGGTGAGAAAGTGAATTTTCTATTATGTCTG
This sequence comes from Actinidia arguta var. hypoleuca, assembly GCA_030159115.1. Lineage (NCBI taxonomy): Eukaryota > Viridiplantae > Streptophyta > Magnoliopsida > Ericales > Actinidiaceae > Actinidia > Actinidia arguta. Next base: position 16,608,157 of record BRYE01000011.1, on the reverse strand, counting down.
GCCATATTCTCACTAAAAATTACAACACTTGGTGACATAAAAACTGATTGTGTTCATATTTTTCTAAATTTCCAAATTCGTCCATCAAAACAATCTCATGCGTATCATTATCTCATTCTTCAGGTTCTCACTCATCAAAATCATGAGAAAGTAAAATCATTTTTTTATTTTCTCATTAAGATGAATGTTATGCAATAACATGATCAATCGATCTACAAACAAAAAAAATAAAAATAACTAGGGCTTGTTTGGGAACGTTGCCAATTTTATATTTTATGTTTGTTGATTTTTGTTTATCTTTTGTAAAATAGAAACAAAAAATATATTTGTGTTCACCTGTTTTTAAACTATATAAAAATAAAAACATGTTTACTAATAAAACTGTTGCCATTTATATGTGGTGGTGGTGCGTTGGCGATGGTGGCAGTGGCGGTGGTGGTGGAGACGTGGGCGATAGTGGTGGCGGCAGTGGTGGAGACTGAGATGCGTGAACAGTATCGCAGCTGAAAATGAATTTTGAAAATAATACAAAAATAATTTTTTTTATTTTTATTATTTTAAAAAATAGTGATAGTAATTTTGCCTTATTATCATTTATAAATACCAATACAAATAAATTTTTATTTATATTTATACTCAAAATAAAATAAAATTTAAACAATTACTAAATATCTTTATCATATTACAAAGAAATAAAACACAACAATTTATGCAGTGTTCCGCGTTGACGGCAGAGAGAGTAGAAAAAATTCATCTTCCGTAATAAAGATTAAAAGCTTTTCCTCTCAACGCGGTGTCGCTCCCTCGAATTACAATCGATCTCTCTCTTTTACCCAAATCCTAATATAAAAATTACATGAAATACCCTTTAACATATTTTTGGGGATTCATTATTTTCTTGTTTTTTTTTCCTGTGGGACCCATTGGTGGGTTTCTTTGTTTGTTTATTTGTTGACCTTTTACAGACAACGAATTATCGTTCTGCTTTTTCTCTCCTTGACTTTTGGTGAGCTTGATGATCTCTGTCAATTAATCTTGGTGACTGATTTGTAAGGGTTGAAATTTTATCGTTTCCAAATTTACTTTATAGCTGTTGATGGGAAAGTCGTCTTTCATTTCTAAATATCAAGTTAAATGACTTTTTTTAATAATATATTAAAATTTATATGACAATTTAAAATTATAAAGATTCTCATCTTCAAATTGCAATAATTCGTACCCTAATTGTATTAAGTGTAAAGATGATACTACGAAACATTTATTTCTTAGGTCAGTCTAAAAGAGTGGTCGTAGAACATTCAATGTTAAGTTATTTGCGTTAGTAAAAACTGATATTATACTTCAAATTTTGGTAGATTTTTCTAATTAAGATTACATATCATTTCACAATCCAGAATTAAAATTATGCATCCGTCCTTGTTTTGTCTTTGTTTTTTATGGTAAGGAAGGATATACAAGCGTAAAGACGATGTTGCGAAATAGTTATTTTATAGTTTAATCTAAAAAAGTGATAATAGAACATTCAATATTAAAGTTATTTGTGTTAGTAAAAAATGATATTATACTTTAAATTTTGATAGATTTTTTTAATTAGAATTAATTAAAATTCTACATCCATCCTTGTTTTGTCCTTGTTTTGTATGGGATGTAATTATAAATCTGAGATTTTCCTAATGTCAACATATTATTAGCTTTTGTTTCATGTTTAGGTTTTCATTTTTAAATAAAAAAAAAAGTGGAAAAAACTTTCTTCTGGATTTTTAACATTTCTATATTTGACATCAGCCAAATTCATATGTTGAAAGCTGAAATCTGATAGCATGGAAAGGCATTTTGTTTTCAATCTTTTTATCCCTTGATGGGTTTTAATTTACTAAAATGTCATTATCACTTCATTAATCTAGTGGTGCTTTGTAGAAAACTGAACAATCCGTATTCTGTCATATCATTCTGTACAAAAAATTTATTTGTACTTTCTGTTTGTATATAAAGACTTTTTTTCTATTAGACTAAAGATAGGTAAGAAGAAACAACATATACAAAAAAATCATATCTAAAAACAAAAACCCTTGAAATACTTTTTAATTATAACAATGTCATTGTCACATCACTCTCTGAAGACAATTTCTGTATAAGAATTTTGGTAGAATAGCATTTTCCTTTTTAATATCTGATTGGTACGAGGCTATGAGCTCTTGTAATAATAGGCTCATGAGGTCCACAGTCCATATTTGTGATGATAAACTGTAAAAAGCTAGGCTCTATTTTTTTCTACCTTGTGGGCAGGAAGAAACCCTAGTTTCATAATAGGAACGACCCAAATTGACCACCCCATAAAAATGGAGTGAAAATGACCTATACCAAAGTACACACACACACACACACACACACACACACACACACACATATATATATATATATATTTATATAGCTCAATTTCTCATATACCAAAGTACTTGCAATATTGACTCCTCTATAACTTGTGAAAGAAACAATAATGGTACACGGCTACTGTCCTCTGATAGCTCCACAAAAAATGCAAAACACCAGGGCCTGTATTAATTGTTGCATGTGCAACAAGATATCAACAATCTTGTTTGTTTCCAGCTCCTCGCTTGCTGTTCCTTCCATCACAAGAATCCTCTCTCTCTCTCTCTCTCTCTCTCTCTCTCTCTCTCTCATTTTATTTTATTTTATTTTTCTCTTTCTAAGCAAACAGTGAAAAGGAAAAACCCATATGCTTATATTCAACGGAGTCAAAATTGTAGAATTTATAGTATTTATGGCAAATTAATATTTTTTGTGGGGTCAAAAATGTCAGAATTTAGCCTCAAAATGATCAAAATTGCCAGAATTTATGTTTAGTGGCGTCTAAATTATAAAATTTATAGAATTTAGAATAAATTATTAATTTTTTATGGGATCAAAATTGTATTTATGATAAATTATATTAGGAATAATAGTGTAATTATTTTTTCAGTGGACTTGCTCTAGAATAGCTCCGCTCATGCTCATATGCTTTAACACATTTTCAACTGCAAGGGCAAGCATTACTCAATCATAGTAATTTTCTCGTGGGCAAAATAGAGAACAAATTAAAAAGTATAATAATTTTGAAAAAATGTTGTTAGTATGGACAAAATCGTAGATAGTTTGAAGAGCTTGTGCCCCCGAGAGCACTTGACATTAAAATATTGGGTAAATTATACAACATAGTACAGAGTCTCATGTTGTATTTTTACATATTCATATCTTATAACATATGACCATATTTTTATGAAATAGGTCTAAATCACGCAAATTTTAAGTTCAAATAAAGGTATTTCAGATTTTTAGAAAAAACTGGATAAAGTTTCTCCTAAAAATTGGATTAACGTAAAGTCACCACAATTAAACCTGTTAATCTCCAATTGGACATAAATATATTTGTCTACCTCATCGAACATGGAGCGTATGAAAAGGGTCTCTTATCTGCTTCGCTTTTTCGGCGGAGCTCCGTCCTTTTTCAACCTTACTCCGGTGTCAGAATAACCTAGGTTCTGAGATTTCGAATTCTCCCAAGAATGGGGGTGCGGCTAGTGTGGGTGAGAAGTAAACAAACATAGATGAGGAAAAAAATTCAAGAAAAATTTTACCTTCACTGAATCAAAACCAAACCAAATTATATAGACAATTAAGAAATCAAAATGGATGAGGGAAAAAATTCAAGAAAATACTGACTTTCTAAGCCTTTGAGGCATCTGCTTTGGGTTCATATTTCGTCACTTATTTCATTCCTCATCATTTTGCCTTCCTCTGGTTTTATTTTTACCTAAAAAAACATCACCAAAATCACTAAAACATAACTAGCAAAAATCAGAAAAAGTCAGCACCATATCTGCTAAAAAAACAAAACAAAAAATAAATAAAATTAATTTAAAAAATTTAACATGCCGGAGTAGTAGTGACACCATTGTTGTTTCAGTGATGGTGGTTGCAACATGTAGTGGTGTTGGTGACTTGCAATATTAGTGTTGGTGACTTACACACAGAGAGGGAAAGGGGAAAGAATGAGAGAAATGAGCAGGGAAAGAAATTATTGTTTTAATTTTTTTGATATGGATCCCACTAAAAAAATGATCTAATGAGTAAAAAATATGTCATCTTTAGAGATTTTTTGGCCATTGAATCACAACCTATGTGAGCCCCATACCTTTGAGACGAAGGAAGTGATATTTTTTTTAGGGTAGAAAATAATCTCAGATGAAATCTCAATCATTGGATTAACTCAAATATATTCCAATCGTAGATAGTGGGGGATAGTTTGAAAGATTCAAAAATATTTATGTCTTATATTATTTATATTTGTGTGTGTATGTGTGTGTATATTGTCTAAGGGTCATAAGAAAAATGGAAAAAATGGCTCCTCATAAACATTGAAAATGTCTGGTGGTAGATCTTGGGAGAATGATTTTCACACTCTATTTTCTTCAAAATACTCACTGTATTTGTCTTTTATTATTTGAAGTCAAGAGTCAATCACCAACCAAGGTCGAGTAATTTGGTTTGTTTATCACTCTTAAAGAGGTCAGTGAAATTTACCTTATAATTTATTATGTAGACACATGTTTCTTAATAATGAGATATCCGGTACGCAATTGAAGTAGCCATAATTAGGAGGAATATATTAAAAGTACACATGACACTACGCCATCAACGCATAATACAATACATAGATAGACTCATCTACAA
>BRYE01000011.1:16515926-16528426 GCA_030159115.1 Actinidia arguta var. hypoleuca | reverse complement strand
CATGGCAAGTTCCTCGGAAGGATAAGCATGGGAGGATATCCCAATTAAATCTGGAGATTAATCAGGAGGTTGCCAACTAGTGATCAATCCGTAATTATAGGCGTCGTTGTGGAGTTGGAGTCTATTGGAGACAGTTCTATTGTAGAGGTAAAACTCTTCATGGAGGAGGACTCCAATCAGGTACAGTGTTGTGATAACAGACCTCTAATGGAGATGGAGTCCTTTTGGAGAACAAGGTCTTTGAGGAGACGTCTCTGTCTAGGGCGAGGTAGATCACCTCGCCTTATGACGATCTGGTGGGAATATGTAAACGAAATGGAGCTCAATTTATTAATAATGAGGCGACCAAGAAAGTGTGTTTGGAACCTTTGGGCAACGTGCCTTGCTCAAAATATCTTATGATTCAGGACTTGTTCGAATTATTCCACATCAGTAGCCCCCTACTCAAAAATGCCGAGACAGTCGGGACCTTTGAGTAAAAGCATTAAAAGTCATGGACCCGCATGGGCGCGCATTAAATGCACCCCTTCTCTCGGTTCGACATGTGGACGGGCATTAAGTTTTGCAGGAAAGTTTGAGCGAAAAGGGCGGCGCCATAATGATGAGTTTTGGTGGGGTTGATGGTGCTGGGCTCGAATTTCAAAAGGAATTTCAAGGTAGCCTGATCTGGGCCACTGAAGCGGATGGATCTCATCCGTCATTTTTCCCTATATATAAGGGACCCCACCCATTCATTTTTATCCTTTTTTGCCAAGCCAATCATCACTCGCTCTCCTAGTTTTCGTTTGTGGTCGCCCTTCCTGTTTCGAGTTTCTCCTCGCCTCTGCTTGTGGTCGCCTATGTTTCCTAGCACAGTAAGTAACCCAGCCTTCGTCTTCTTTTGTTCTTAGTTTTATATCCCATAGGTCTAAGGTGAGTCCATCGAATTTGGATTCTCTACCCTTGTGGATATCTGACCATTTAGGAGAAGGTTCGTCATATATTACTGACGAAGTTAGACAATCTCTCAGGTCGCCAATGGAAGACCAATCCATTGCTGATGTCGCCCCTTTAAGTGATGTCCACCCTTCTGTGACGAAAGAACATAACACTATGACTCCCGAGGAGCTGGACTTGATTAGGGAAACTTATTCCTTTTCTCAGGGCGTACAGCTCAGACTTTCTGAGGAGAACGAAACCATTCTTTCTACCCGCCCTAGCGAGGTAGCCTTCTACGAGGCCGCCTTTCCTGCGGGCCTCCGTTTTCCCATTCCTTTAATAATTAGGTTAATTTTACTTTTTTATAAGATTTGTCCTACTCAGCTCGTCCCCAACGCGTGGCGTTGTATCGTCGGCGCCGTGTCGTTGTGGCGAGTTCACAAATATTCGATGACTCTTTCCGAGTTTAGTAACATTTTTTCTCGCAATAATAATCCTAAGCCGGACCAAGGCTGGCTCTATTTCAAGGCAAGGTACAATAGAACTATCCTCGGAGGATACCCCAGCAATGTGAAGGGATAGAAAAGCAGATTCTTCTTCGCCTCCGGGGATAGTTGGAAGCTCTTTGATGAAGAACCTCGGGAGGGAGTACCACGGGTTTTGAGGTCATGGAGAACTCCAGGTCGGTCTTTATTTTGTCAATTTTGGTTTATTGATTAATAAGGTTGGTATTAACATGGGTCTCTTTTCAGATAAACGCTGCAACGAGATGCCCACGTTGCTGGCGTACAAGCAGGAATTTTATGACCAAATTTCTCAGTCAGTGGCGGAACATGGGCGCTACATGGTCCCCATGCTTCTAAAAACCAAGGCCTTTCGTCGGGTTTTTAGCTTGCCCGGTCCTACATCATCAGGAACAGAGGGCGAGCATCCGCGAGCATCATCGACGTCGGGTGAAGCAGGTGAGTCCCGCTCTTCCCGTGGTGAACTCCTTCAAGACGGCCACTCCCGAGAGGACTCAATAGAATATCTAGGGACTGTTAAGAAGGAACTGAGGAGGGTTGTTCCTCACATTCCCGACCTAACTTTACTAAGATGGTCGGGAAGAAAAATTCAAGACCCCGTTTTAAAATTTTGTTCAGCTTTGGGATCGAGCTCGGACTCGACATTGGAATCCTGGTCGGATTCCGAGCTATCCCCAAGCTTAAATAGGATGGTATAAACCCTTACTATCCTTGTTGATTATTTTCTATGTCTGATATATATCTTCTTTTTCTTTTTATAGCTATGTCGAAGAGGATTAGCCTAAAGAAGCTTGGCCAGCGGGTGGAAAGAGCCCGTGGCGAGAGTTTTTCCAAAAAGTCTGCTCCTGCTCCTGCAAAGGGGGTGGTTATTGGCGAGAAGTGCCCGGTGGAAGAACCTCTTACCTCGCCGAGTAAGAAGGCGAAGTCCGGGGATGATTCCAAAGGCAAAGGGTAAGCCCCCATCCCTGAACCCAAAAAGAAGTTTGGTCCGGCAAGCCATCCTGGGGCCCCTTCTTCTAGACCCGGGGAGGGGAGCTCGCCTTCGTTGGGTACAGCTCTTGGTCCGAGGGCCTCCATTCTGGAGAGCCCTTCCGTGGTCGAGAAGATCCTTCGAGGAGTAATCCCTCCTACGGATCAAGAGAAGGTGGGGCAACGCTCTCTGGTCCAGACTGCCTCAAAATTTTTCCAAGCTCTCGGCCAGGTATTATTTTGATACTAACTTCTATTTGTTTTATCCTTGTTAAATATGCTTGGTTTGATCTGATTAGATTTGTTTGTAGCAGACGCTTGTGTTCGGATCTTCTCTGGCGGTGAAAAGCAGGAAGACCATTGAGGAGGCATCCCTTCAACAGGGGCGAGCTGCCTCTTTGGATACTTAAGTTTCCCATCTTCAGAAGTTATCCGCCGATCTGGAACAGCAACTGGCCGAGGCGCGAGCTCGGGAGCAGCAGGTTGGCGACGAGTTCGCCAAACTTAAGGAAGAAAGGGACACATTCTCCGATAGTCTGGAAAAGGCAGGGCTTCTGATCGAGGATTTGAGGGGAAGAGTGGATCGTGCTGGAAAGCTGGTTGTTAAAGAATTTAAATCCTCGTCGGATTTCTCCGAGGCTGTTGAAAATGCATCCTCGAAGTATTTTGACGAAGGGTTTGATTTCTGCAAACGACAGCTCCGCCACCACCATCCCGACCTGGCCATAGACTTAGAAGAGATGCGTCTCGATCTTGACCTGCTTGCCGAAGAGGATGAGGAAGAAGGGGAAGAAGGCGAGGAAGAAACAGTTGAAAAAGGACATGCGAATCCTCCGGGCGACGCAGATCCTCAAGGCGATGGCAACCCTCCCCCTTTATCATAAATGTAAAATATAATTTGGATATATATATATATATATATGAATATAAATGACACGATTTCTTCCTTTGCAATTTTGAATGAATGTTATTTTTTGGCAATTTTGGCAATGTGAAATACTTTAGCTCGTGTATTTTTACTTGAATATTGGCGACCTAATATAGGAGATCGAGATCATTTTTCAATGATATGGCAATTTTAATTTGACGAGCAAGATGCCTTCATTAAATGATGAGTGGCGATCTTGAATAGGTGACCAAGATACCTAAGCCAGTTCATTAAAAATGACTATCTTGAATAGGCGACCAAGATGCCTCCGTTATCTTTCGATGAACTTCTTTCGATGAACTGGCGATCTTGAATAAGCGACCAAGATGCCTCCGTCATCTTTCGATGAACTGGCGATCTTGAATAGGCGACCAAGATGCCTCCGTCATCTTTTGATGAACTGGCGATCCTGAATAGGCGACCAAGATACCTCCGTCATCTTTTGATGAACTGGCGATCTTGAATAGGCGATCTCCACCCTGCAATTGGCGATGACTGAAATAAACTGGAGAAGTTTTATTACTTGGAATAATCTAGGAATCGTTACAAGTATTTTGCCCAAGCGAGCTGTTTGTCATTGGAAATATTTCTTCAAATGCTCAGCATTCCAAGGAGGGGAAGTATTTTCCCGTTCATATCTTCCAGCCAATAAGTCCCTGGTCTAGATACCTTGATGACCTTATAAGGGCCTTCCCAGGTTGGTCCTAATTTTCTAACATTTGGCTCTTTGGTTGATAGGGTAACTTTTCACAGAACTAGGTCGCCAGGTAAGAATGACCTGTGTTTAACTCTCTGATTGAAATATTTGGCGACCTGATGCTTGTAAGCTGCTTGGCGTATGCCCGCTTGTTCCCGTTTTTCATTAAGGAGGTCGAGGTTGAGTCTCCGCTCGCCTTCATTGCTATCCTCATCAAAGTTTGAAGTCCTAAAACTCGGCATTCCAATTTCGACAGGTATCACTGATTCAGTTCCGTAAACCATGGAATAAGGCATTTCACCAGTAAGAATTATGCTAGTCGTGTGATATGCCTATAATATGCTCGGCAAGTCTTCTACCCAGTCTCATTTGGATTTCTCCAATCTCGTTTTTAAATTTATCAGGATGGTTCTATTAGTGACTTCTACTTGGCCATTGGCTTGAGAGTGACTAGGCAAGGAGAAATGATGTGATATGGCGAGGTCCGAGCAGAATTGCCTGAATCCGTCATTGTCGAATTGCCTGGCATTATCCGAGATGAGAACTTTGAGAATTCCAAACTGGCAGATGATATTCTTCCAAACAAAATTCTTCGTATTCTTTTCGATAATTTTGGCTAACGGTTCGGCTTCCACCCACTTTGTGAAGTAATCAATAGCAACGATTAAGAACTTCCTCTATAATGGAGCTTGAGGCAAAGGCCCCAGTATGTCGATCCCCCATTGGGCGAACGGCCATGGGCTGTTAATTGGCACCATATCGGTATGGAGAAGGTGGTTGGATGGAGCGAACCTCTGACATTTGTCACATTTCCTGGTGTATTTTGCTGCATCTTGTCCCATTTGGGGCCAGAAGTAGCCTTGGTAAATCGCCTTTCGTACCAGTGATCTTGCCCCTGAATGATTTCCGCAGATGCCCTCGTGGATTTCCCTCATCACATAATTGGTTTCGTCAGGTCGGAGACATCTTAGGAGAGGCCCAAAGAAGGATCGTTTATATAAAATTTCATGAAGCATGCAGAACCTTGCAGATCTATAGCGGATTCGGCGAGCTTGGAGTTTATCTGCTGGTAGTATTCCATTCTGAAGGTAGGCGACGATCTCATCCATCCATGTCGGGTTCATTTCTGTTGTACAGATGGGTTTGGCGACCTCAATACTTGGCTTTGGCAAAAATTCTAGAGGTATACTTCTGTCTGATATGAAATCAAAAGTTGAAGCAAGATTGGCAAGGGCATCTACTTTTCTGTTTTCTTTTCTGGGGATCTGGTGAATGATGAACTTTTTGATCTTCTGAGTTAAGCATTTGACTTCATCTAAATAAGCTGCCATCTGTACATCCCTGGCGAGGTAATCTTCCTGAACTTGGTTGACCACTAGTTGACTGGACTCCCAATCTTGTGATGACCCGTAATTCGGCAAGGAGTGCTTCGTACTCAGCTTCGTTGTTGGTGACTTTAAACCCAATCCGTATAGCGTATTCCATCTATTCACCTGCTGGAGTTTGGAGAACAAGCCCTGCACCGCATCCGTGTTGATTGGAAGACCCATCTACAAAAAATCTCCATTTGTCAAGCTCTTCCCCCGAGCTATCGAGGCTGTTTTCCGAGCTTCTAAGGTCATATTCTAAGTTTGGAATCACTACCTTCGAGAGTTCTGGATCGGGCTCGTGAGTGGATTCAACCACGAAGTCGGCTAAAGCTTGGGCTTTTATTGCCGTCCTCGGTTTGTAGTCAATATGGAATTCATTTAACTCAATGGACCATTTCAGGAGTCTCCCCAAGGTATCTGGTCGTTGAAGAATTTGCCTTAACGGTTGATCAATCAGTACGGTGATGGGATGGGCTTGAAAATAATGGCAAAGTTTTCTGGCGGCGATCAGGAGGGCGTAGGCAAGCTTTTCAATCATTATGTATCTGTTCTCAGCACCTATCAGGACCTTACTAACATAATATATCAGTTTTTGAACACGGTTCACTTCTCGGATGACCACGACACTTACTGCTGTAGGTGAAATGGAGAGATACACGAACAATTCTTCTCCCGTGGTCAGAACCACAAGTAGAGAAGGTGATCCTAAATAATTTTTGAGCTGCTGAAATGCTTCCTCCGATTCTTCTGTCCACTAAAAATTTGTGTTTTTCTTTAGGATTTTGAAAAATGGTAAACATCTGTCCGCTGATTTGGAGACAAACCGGTTGAGGGCGGCGACCCGCCCAGTTAACTGCTGAACTTCACGGATATTTATGGGCGAGCTCATCCCGAGCAGAGCTTGGATTTGGTCCGGGTTAGCTTCAATCCCTCGTTTGGTTACCAAGAACTCCAAGAATTTCCCGGATGATACGCCAAAAATGCACTTGGAAGAATTTAACATCATCCGGTATTTCCTCAGAATGTTGAAAGCTTATTCAAGGTGGGCGATGTGCTTTTCTGCTTCGAGCCTTTTGACGAGCATGTCGTCTATATATACTTCCATGGTCTTTCCAATCAGCTCTTTGAACATCTTGTTTACCAATCTTTGATATGTAGCCCCAGCATTTTTTAGACCAAATGGCATGACCTTGTAGCAATACAATCCTCGTTCCGTGATAAATGAAGTTTTTTCTACGTCAGGGGGAAACATCTTGATCTAGTGATATCCTGAGAAGGCATCCATGAAGCTAAGAAGCTCGTGCTTAGATGTGACGTCGACTATTAAATCAATTTTTGGTAGAGAGAAACTGTCTTTTGGGCACGCCTTGTTGAGATCAGTATAGTCAACGCATGCTCTCCACTTCCCTCCTTTTTTTGGGGCGACGACGACATTGGCTAACCATTCCGGGTAATGGGCTTCCTTGATAACTTTAGCTCTAATGAGTTTGGTGACTTCCTCGTTGATAACTCGGAGCCGCTCAAGGGCGAATTTCTTTCTCTTCTGGCGAACTGAAGGATTTGCCGGATTGATTTGACGTCCTGGGGATCAATACCCAGGACGTCACCTTGGGACCAGGCAAAAATATAATTTTTTTTTTTTAAGAATTCTACTAAAGCACTGCGCAATTCTTTGGTAAGTTCTGTTCCGATCATAACGTGACGATCAGGATATTCAGGATGTATGGAGATTGGGGTAGTTTCTTCAAGGGGTTTAATGTTTTCGGTTTCTCGGGGATCTATCAGGACCACCTGTTCCACCTCGTCCCTCAGAGATTCCATCTCGCCATCGTCGATCGGTAATTGCTATTGGGTATTCGGTACTGGGGAGTTTTCGATCTTCATAGCCGAAATAAAATATTGTCTGGCTACTTTCTGGTCGCCCTGCACTTCGCCCACTCCTGTCGAAGTGGAAAACTTCATTTTCAGGTGGTAGGTTGAGGTGATCGCCCTAGTTCCACCTAGAGTTGGGCGACCTAAAATGGCATTGTAGGGGGAAGGGCAATCTACCACAATGAAGTCCTGCCAAACGGTAGTTTGGCGAGGTTCTGTCCCCAAAGTAACTGGCAATTTAACCCATCCTAGCGGATGAGTCAGATTTCCTCCAAATCCTACCAAAGGTGTCAGGAAGGGCTACAACTTGTCGAGCCCTATTTTCATCTTTTTGAATGCTGATATGAACAGAATATCAGCCGAACTACCATTATCGACCAAAATTCTTTGGACAGTAAAATTGGCAATGATGGCTGAAACGACCAAGGCGTCGTCATGAGGCAGGTGCAGGCCTCTTAGGTCATCATTGTTGAAGGTAATTGGTGGGTGGACATCGGCCATTGGCGAGGAGAGGTTGTAAACTTCTTCGGACAGCCTGTCAGCACTCCTGGCGTGCCTTTTTCTGGATGAATTTGAAATTCCTCCCGATCCAAACCCGTCATGTATTACCTGAATGTCTCTAGCAGTAGGTCGATTGTCGCCGTATCTTCTTTCTGGTGAATTGGGGGAAGGGCGATCACCAACATACTTTCTCAGATACCCTCTTTTGATGAGGTCAGCTATTTGCTCCTTTAGATGAAAGCAGTCTTCGGTGTTATGGCCATGGTCTCGGTGAAACTCGCAATATTTGTTTTTATTTCTCTTCCGGAGATCAGTCTTGATTTTCGAGGGCCACTTGACAAACTCTTCATGCTTGATCTCTGTAAGAAATTGGGCAATAGGAGCATTAAGCGGGGGTAACACCAGCTCCGTACGGCGAGGTGGAGTACGAGGTTGCCTGTCACTGGTTCGCCTCGAGTCTCGATTAGGCTTCTTGCTCCTCCGTTCATAGTCCCTATAATCAAATCGCCTTGTATCAGGCTCTTTTCTCTTATGGTCATCCTTTCCTCTTCGCCTTCGTTTGGCTTCGGCCAATTCCTCCGCGGCGATGTACTTATCGACTTTACTTTAGAGAACGGACAATGTCTCCGAAATATTTTTGGACAGAGAATCGAATAAGGGACCTGGGCGAAGCCCTTCCATCATTGTCATGACAACTACTTTGTTACTGGGATCTTTAACTTCTAATATGGCCTGGTTAAATCGTTTTACATAATCTCTCATGTTTTCTGTTTCCTTCTGGTGGATAGTGAAAATGTGGGACGCATTCTTCTGCCTGACCCTGCAGCTTATGAAATTGGCGACGAAAAGTCTGCTCAAATCACCAAATGAATCGATGGTTCTGGGAGCTAACTTCTGGAACCATGACCTCGGCGACCCCTTCAGTGTAGCGGAAAAAGCTTTGCACATGACTTCGTCCGAGTACCCTTGGAGATGCATCAAGTTTTTATAAGAATCTAGGTGATCCATAGGATCTATTTTGCCTTTGTAGATCCTGAGCTGAGTAGGCAGTTTGAATCTGGATGACACATTGGCTCTCATTATTCTTTAGATGAAAGGTGGTTCAGTTTGTCTGATCAAAGCATCTACGGTTATCGGGGCACTGGTCCCCGTGTTGATGGCGTTCAAGCGGGCATCCAGATCTCTAATCTTCTGGGAAGTAGATATATCTTGGCGCCCTGGTTCCTGATGGACCCGACGAGGAGATCTACCTCGCCTTACCCCTTCACTTTCAGGCCCTGGCGTCTTCCTGGATGATGATCCTAACGATGGGCTTCTTGGGCTCCTTTCTCGTCTAGGGCGAGGGCTAGGAGAATGACGGCGCCTGTCCCGCCCGGTGCTACGGTGACTTTGAGATACATTCCCTGATAGATGGGAACGACGAGGAACCGGAGGAGGTGGTTGGCGATTATTCGTGGTGAGGTGCTGTATGAGGCGAGCGTTATTTTCGTTCATGATTCTCATCTGTTCGGCCATCCACCGTATCTCATAATGAAGGTCATCTAGATCTGGAGCTCGGCTAGCGTTAGCCATTGGATGGGATCTGTTCTCTAGAGGGCTGCTGGTGCTTGGTCTAGATAATAATCGGCTGCGCAGGTGCATAGGGAAAAGAGAACTATCGTTCCTACAGACGACGCCAAACTGTTGTGGTAAAAATCTGAGAGAGCAACCAACAGTCAGAATTGCTCCTCGGCCTTGGCGTTGGACCTCGGCTAAAGTTAGGCGACCTGCATAGCAATGAGCAAAAGTAATCGGCCGGAGCGAGGCCGCTCAAAATCCCTCCGGCGTAAGAATCAGACCAAGGCGATCAGAAAATAATTATAGGCAATGTGGACGAGCACAATAATAAGTGCTGGTGGTGCTTGTATTGAGCGTACCTTCTTTGTTATGGGGGAGCGACCTTTATATAGACGGGAGTACTGAGCCGTATCAATGTATCATGGCGAGTTCCTCGGAAGGATAAGCATGGGAGGATATCCCAATTAAATCTGGAGATTAATCAGGAGGTTGTCAACTGGTGATCAATCCGTAATTATAGGCGTTATTGTGGAGTTAGAGTCTATTGGAGACAGTTCTCTTGTAGAGGTGAAACTCTTCATGGAGGAGGACTCCAATCAGGTACAGTGTTGTGATAACAGACCTTTAATGGAGATGGAGTCCTTTTGGAGAACAAGGTCTTTGAGGAGACGTCTCTGCCTCGGGCGAGGTAGATCACCTCGCCTTATGACGATCTGGTGGGAATATGTAAACGAAATGAAACTCAATTTATTAATAATGAGGCGACCAAGAAAGTGTGTTTGGAACCTTTGGGCGACGTGCCTTGCTCGAAATATCTTATAATTCAGGACTTGTTCAAATTATTCCACATCAGATTCCATTATGTATAAAAATTACTATAAAAAAAAGAAAAACAAGACAAAATAATCAGAAGTAAAACTTCAAAGTTCAAACCATCATAAAATGTTATCAAATTTTTCATTTTTCGCTTTTTTTTTTGGGTTTCTCTACGAGCTATTTTTCCCGTTTCCACTAGAACAATTAAATTGGTAAATTATACATATTAATGTACTTTTTATGGGAATGTAAAAAAATAAAAATAAACTGAAAGGCTATATTTCAAACGTGTAAAATCACACAGAAATTCTTGCATTGTATAGAAAAGTGTTTTGGAATTGTGAAATACAAGGGCAATTTTGTAATTTTACATAACAAAAATAAATTAAAAAAATTCTAAAATTAAGGAGTATTAAAAAAAATTCCTTTCCAAGTCGTGTAAAGCCAATAATTTGGTGATTCATATCCTCTTAAAAACAGATTGGGTTTATTGAAAACAAAACAATATTTTCATCATTAACCTCAATGATTTTTTTTGTGTGTGTGTATAAATCATTGATCAATTATTTTACAAACCCAATTAGTGTCTCAAATTATATAAAGTTTTTTGAAGACAAACTCTCTTTTTTTTTTTTCTGTACGATCAATTGTAGTGAATGCGTTTGTAGTAATATTTATATCTGGACGCACTATATAATCTATTTTTAAGTGTGTGTTTTTTAGCCACTCTCTTTTTCTTTTCACGTCAATGCGATTGTAGTGATTTTTACCTTTTTTTCCCCCCAAAATTACCGAACATAACAATAGAATGAATAACAAATCATTTCATAACAATGGCCACAAAAATTCATAAAAATAAGTTAATAGATGATTTTCACTTTAATTGATGGGTTCCACAATAATTAATGCTTTGAAACCACTCTAACTCGTAACAATGTCCATAATTATTCATAATTAAAATGAAATAATTCATAATCAAACCACAGTATATCATAAAAACACTAATACGTATTACGACGTAGACTCCACTTCTTTATAAAAATATAATTTAACCATAAATTCTCATAAATTAATTATTGATTCATAACATAGCTACAAAATTTTATAAAAATTTTATGATTATTCATTAGAATTTATAAAGGAACTATAAAAATTCATAAAACTTAACAAACGTATCCATACAATTCATCACAATCCATTCATAAAAAAATATATTATAACAATGACCATAAAAATTCATAACAAAATCAATACGGATCACAATTCAACCAATACGATTCATAAAAGCAAGTTTAATTGGTAACTCAAATTGTCATTATTAGTTATTAATTTATTAAAGGTCCAAATTAAAAATTTGTCATCTAATGACTATTAAATGTGGTGCCAGTAGGTGGTATATACCGGAGCATCTAAGATTCCTTTTTCCTCCTAGATTTCTTTCTCTGTCTTCCATGTGCAGACAAAAAATAAGATAAAAATATTACTCCGGCTTTAATTAGCCTCCACTAGTGAATGATGAAATTAATTTTTGAATTAATCAATTTTTAAACCGAATACCGAGTTATAAAAAAAATCATGTGATCTCCTCATATGACTTTAAATTTTTATGCTATAGTCACCATTACTATATAATTGTCATACTGTTATTGCAAACATGTCCAACCCTACTTGTTCACATGGTACCCCTTGAAACCAAGGGAGAACACAGAGTCAATCAATTTATTTCCACCGTTTCCCCAAACGCACTCCGAAATTGTTTTCACCACAGAAATAATTAAAGGTCGGCATTAGTTGCAATACAATGTAATGAAAATTTGTTCATATTATTCATAAATAAATTCAAATTTATTAAATATCAATAGATATATAATTGGAGCATATTTAGTTTTTAAAAAAATGACAAATAATTTTTCAGAATAAAATGTATGTCAAATACGATCATTTGACTATCGATGCTAGGATTAACATGATTTTTTGATATGGATCATATAGCTAGTAGGCTTTACAAAATAAACTGTTCCAATTATGAAATCGTCTAATAGTGAGTCTACCTTAAAGACACCACATAAGTGTAGGCCTGGGGCATTACAGGACCCAAAATCTATACCGCAACGATGGACCCGAGGAGGACGGCTAGAGGCGATTGCTCTCTACTTTTTTAATAACAAGAGTTATTAATATTTTTAAATTATACAGATTCAACATAAAATTATAATGCGTGAAATAATAATTTTATATTTTATATATACATTCATCTCTCTCTTCTTTTTTTTTTTAAGTATTGAAAATTTCCCCTACCATGAAAACTGGCCCCCCATATGTTCATGCTTCATTAGCATACAAGATTT
>BRYE01000011.1:16480926-16485926 GCA_030159115.1 Actinidia arguta var. hypoleuca | reverse complement strand
AATACATGTATGTACAAGAGATTTATTTCCGAATTAGTTTGTTCTTGATTCAGATACTAAATTATCAAAAACAGAGTTTATGTACCATAGAAGCCCTAATCGTTATTTAAATTTAGCCTTATAATTATGGAAACTTCCCTAAACTTGTATTAACTAGTTTAAACTTAGGGACCCCCTGAAATAGAGAGGACCGTGTTGTGGTAAAAATCTGAAAGAGCAACCAACAGTCAGAATTGCTCCTCGGCCTTGGTATTGGACCTAGGCTAATACTCGGGCGACCTGCACAGCAATGAACAAATGTGATCGGCCAGGGTGCCGCTCAAAACCCCTCCGGCGTGTCTATCAGACCAAGGCGATCAGGAAATAATTAAAGGCAGTATGGGCGAGCACAATAGTAAATGTGTCGATGGTGCCTATGTTGAGCATACCTTTTGTAATAGGGGAGCGGCATTTATATAGACGAAGTAATGAGCCGTGTAAATGAATCACGACGAGTTCTTCGGAAGGATAAGTATGGGAGGATATCCCAACAAATTCGGAGATAACGTAGGAGGATGCTATTTGGTGAGCAGTCTGTATTTATAGGCGTTGTGATGGAGTTAGAGTCTATTAGATATAGTTCTCTTGTAGAGAAGAAATTACCAAGGAGATGGACTCTGATTAGGAGGAGGAATGATGGAAAAATAGTCTCACAGTGACAGACTTCTAATAGAAATAGAGTCCTTTTGGAGAAAAAGTCTTCATGAAGATGGACTCTAACTCGGCGATCTGGATAGCACTACCTCGCCTTGTGCCGATTTGGAGAGCATTTTGTATAAGCGGAGTGGAGCTCAGTTCTTTAATTTAGGCGACCAAGAATGTGGGGTAGCGAACCTTTGGGCGACGTGCGCCATTTAAAATATTTAAAACGAAGAGGTGGTGTGTATTTTTCTCACATCTGACTATATTTGCAATAATCCAAAAACTATTGCAACTTATAAAGTTAAACAAAGATGCTTCTACTCCCTTAGACTTCCTTGTAATAAATCATAATATTGCTATGTCAAATCTATGTCGAACTCAGATGTTGATGGTTTTCTAAATGTGGCCATCAGATATTACGACATGGTTTAGGCAATTTAAAGAGAGACCCATAGCTCTATTTCCCCACCTGTTTCTATTAATATACGTACCAAAACATGTCCATAATCCTATTGCTAGATTTTCAATTAACATTGGTTAATGCTAATCCCACAAATTCATATGTTAGTTTCATTTAGAAAAGAAAAAAAAAAGAAAAAATGGTTAAGAATATCGATCGTGGTATTATCTTTAACCTTTCAACTGAGGTGTTATGCTATAGGTGTATGATTCAAGGAACTACAATGTAGAAAAGTAGGTAGTTTTTATCCTGACGAAGAACTAACTAATTCGGGAGACTAATCTCACGGGCCAACATTCAAACTGAATAATTATTAATTAGAAGGTTTCAAACCTGAGACCTTGAAAGAGAGACCTTCGAGTCTCGTGACTATACCAACATTCAAACTGATGGGATTTAGAAAAGTAGTATCTACAGCAAAGCAATTGAATTGTTCTATGAAGGGCATTCAAAAATTTAAAGGTAAAAGCAAATAATATACATGTATCTGTAATAGATTTTTGGGCTGTAAATTCAGCATTTATGGGTCCACTTAAAACTTTTCAAGAGAAGTAATGGGAGAAGCAGTACTAGTACTCCTTCACAGCTGGAAGAGATTTACCACAATAAACATTTTGGTAGGTTATAGTAACTAGTACAACTGAATTTGGTGAATTGGATATTTTCGACCATCTTAATCAGAAAAAGGATTTAGGAAACTGAATTAATCTGATGCTCTCTGACCCTGATGCTCTGAGTTGTGAAAAAGTTGTTGGTTCAAGAAAGAAAAAACTTTAGCGACAGAAAAGATCATTCAATATGGACATATACCATATTTAATGCATTATTAATATCATTGTATCCATGGTAACTGCTTGATGACTAAAAAAGGAAATGCAAACAGTTCACTGGAAAGCTTATGTACCCAAATTAAGGAGCTGATTTCCAATTTTATACAGATTGATCATTACAACTCTTTTTCTCTTTTTGTTAAGCCCAAAAAATGGTAGGAGGGGGGCAACCAGTGTACTTGTGTGTGACCATAAGAACTCTTGCCCTCAAGTATAACAATGGAGGTCGGGTCATATTAAAGGCATACTCCAAAGTCAATTGATTATAAGTGTACTTCTCACCTGCCAAACCACTAGTGAACACCGAGCTAGGATGGTAGAAATAATTCCGAGCGCTAGGTATTACAACTGCTACACCTCGATATTGTGAAATAGTTAATTAACAACAATTATTCTAAGAGGGACAACTTCGGACACATTTATTACTTACTCGGATACCATGTGAATTACAGAAACGGAGAGCTTTTGTATTTGTATTCTCAACAAATGTCTTCTAATAATCGAGATGTACGCAAGCTAACCTAGACGCCCGAAAAAATTATTCTAAAAGCAAGAAGATCACCACCAATAGACAGATTTAACCTGTCACATTGAGAAAGTATATAAGCCAACTAACAAGAAAAAGGAAAAAAAAAAAAAAAAAGGTTTAGTGTAGTGATTGGTGTTCTCATATTTGATAAAAACTAATTTGGACCCACTTCCAATATCTTGCCATTTTCATTAATAAGTACAGATCGGAAGCACATTATACTTCTTTTTCTTGTACTCCCTCAAACTGTTTCTTCCCATTCTGTCCCTACAAAACTGAGAATGTGGTAGATCTGCCACATGCAAGGTCCATATATATATATATATATATACACATCCAATTCAAGCCTGTCACAATATTGACAGACACTTGTACATGAATAAAGCTAACTACCCATTCCAGCTGTAGATAATGCTCTCATAATTAATAATGTTGTGATTTGAGAACAACAGCTGCAAAATCCCCCTCCCACAGTCACATCTTAGGGTCAATAATTCAAGCGTTCACACAGTTTAAGGGCATGTTTGATTTACAGATTAATTCTTACAAGAATGGGTGTGGATTATAATAGAGGAGACATGTGGCGTCTACGAGACAGGTTATTGGACGTTAAATGAAATAATAGTAGCCAAACCCTAGACTAACATGCCTTTCTGAGCCAATTTAGCTACTTCGGTTTTCAAGTTTTTTATCTTTAGTAAGTTTTTTTTTACTATTTGATTAAAATCTTATATTTTTACTCCAAAAAAAGACCAACAAAATTCATTTCCGTGTGAAAAAGGAACAAATTTTTCTTTTCAATGATTTTTTTAAATTAAATAAAAAAATTTACTTGTTTAGATTTCTCTCATCAAGAGGAATCATAAATATATGAAATTTTGACCAAATGTTGAATTTTGTTTAAAAACGAAAAAAAAAAAATAGTCAAAAACCAAAACAGCTGAATCAACTCAAGAAAAAAGAAAAAGCTACCCAAATTGGGCATAGGAAGTCTCCTATTGAGGAGATTATATTTATCGTCTACCAATTAAAAAAAAAATAGAAAAAAATAAATGTACTATGAGTTAATATCAACCTCAATTAACTGGTACTAATCGGAATTAGTTTGAGTGCACACAAACTGACATGAACGGGAGCTTGTAAAAAAAACTCAACTAACCAGTAGTCATGCAATTTCATTGAGGACCACTTATTACTACAATAGCGTTTACCACCATTAGCCTTGTGATGTTTATGAGGCTGCTGCAACAAAGAAGAAGAGGACAGTGTTTGTACAATACATGTGATTGATTTATTTGGTGCCATTAGAGGACACTGTTTTTCTGGTAGCTAGACTTTCCTTTTTTCTGTACCCATGGTGTCATACCCCATAAATCCTCTCACCTTCCCTGCATTACTGCAGTGTGTGTTGGTGGAGTAGGCCATGAAATCAACTTTCAGCCACTTACATTCCAAACACAAAACTATTTGGCCGTTTGTGCTTGGGTTAACCCAACAGGTTGGTCGAGTGTAATTTTAGCCACTACTGAGGGGCTTACCTCGTAAGGTTACAGGTTCAAATCTCCTTGTCAATAGTTGTTGGGACTAATTCATACTACATTAGCCCAGATTGCCTCAACTTGAAGTGGGTGTTATCTTTTTTTTTTTTTTTTTTAATTTATACTTTTTTGTTTCTTCTTGCCGGGGGATTCTAAAAAATATTAGTTTTTTTCTAATTTGAAAAAAATATTAAAGATCAGAGAAAACATTTTCACTCGAAACTAAGTGAAATTTTTTTGTAACTTTTTTTTTAAAATCTGACAAAGATATACACGTTTTCAAATTTGTCTAGCAAGAAATATTTTAATCAAACAGTGATGGGTCATAGATAAAGACAAACAAAAACTAGTCAGTAACACCACGTGCACAGATCCGGTTCACAGATTTAAGCACAGATGCGGATGTGGCGCCGCCACAGCAGCACACACGGAACCCTTGGCTCCAACTGAGCTGCTGAGTTCTGGACCAGAAAATTGAAAAAAGAAGGCTTGCATACCAGAACGAACAACAACCGAGAGGAGAAGAACTACTAGAGAGATGACGCCCGATGCGGAGGTGGTGACGCCACCTCCGCGTCTGTGTCAAATCTGTGATTCGAGTCCGCGCCACAAAAAAATCTCTCAAAAATCAAAGTAGATGAATTAGTTTAGACAATTCAATAAAAGGGCTAAGATGTCTTTTCAACATGACTTGGATGTGCATCATAAAAGTTCAAGTCATGGGGTAATATGTGGAATTTAAAAGTAATGCTATCTATGATTATCATCTATTTTTATCATTTTTATTTATTATATGGGTTGTCACATCTCGCAACCACTAATACTAGAATCACACAAATAAATTAATTATATCGAACGATTTTAAATTATGCCACACCAAATGGTAAATGCATACAAAATAATTTTTAAACCATTTTCACTAAACGATGGTGACTTTCAATTAAGGGTAAGCTGCACTTTGT
>BRYE01000011.1:16458426-16460926 GCA_030159115.1 Actinidia arguta var. hypoleuca | reverse complement strand
GGATAAATTAATTTTAATAAATACAAAAAAACGTACGTATGAAAATAATTTTTCTTTCTATTAGAGGTAATTTTTTTATCTGCTTTATTTTTGTCTTTAGTGATTTTTTTTCACCGATTAATAAATATTTTATACTTTTTTGATTTTTCTTGATGAAAATAGTCTAAAAGTATGAAAAATTATATAATTTAATAAAAAAATTCACTAAAAAAATAAACAAATTATTTTTTCTCCAAATTAAATAATTTTTTATATATTTTTTGAGTTTTATCTTCAAAATAACTAAAATAATATAAAAATTTGATCAAATCGTAAAAATAATTATTAAATATACAAAAATAAGAGAAAAATAAATATGTGTTTTAATTTTTTATTGTGGATCCCACTAAAAAATGATCAAATATGTAAAATATATGCCCATTTTTTTAAAAAATTTAGTCAATTGGATTGTGGATCCCATGCCTTTTGAGAAAAAATAAGTGATAGTTTTATTAGAAAAAAAAAATCTCATATGAAATCTCAGTCGTTAGATTAACTCAAATAAATTTCAACCGTAGATAGCGTGAAATAAATTTGAAATTCAAAATAAGTTATAATTTATAATTAGATATATATGTATATTTTTAGCATAGAAAAATAATAAAAAGTGAAAGAAAATCTAGTTATTTGTATAATTTATACGATCATGATTAATGTTGCAAATGAATCAAGTCATTCATTAACAGTTCTTTGTATAACTCATGTTAGGTGTTGGATATAATTAATAGTTTGTTAGTAAAAATTAATGATATTTTTATAATTAATGATAAAGTATTATTTGTAACCTAATTCCGTTTTCAAGTTTGAATATATAATTTATTTGATCTTGTTAAGACTCGCGAGGAAGATCAAGCTCGACTCAAGCTTAATTCAGCTCAGTTCGAGCTTGATTTTGTCAATTTTTTATTGAGCTAGTTCGAGTTTGAATTCGTGAAAAATTTAATAAACAAGTTTGGGCATGCTAAAACTCGATTCGTTTGTAGCACTAATAAGCCCAAAACATGTTTTTATTGGTTGTGATGGTGCGATTGAAGTGGAATGGTAGAAGTTGTAATGCTTATTTTGAGAGAAAATGGTAAGGCATTTTCAAAGAGTAAATTGTTACGTATGCTTACTTTGATATTTTTATTGACATCAACCATTTTTATTGATTCAATACACGTTTAACTAACAATTAGACTAAATTATTACATAAAATTATAAAAGTAAGAGAGTACAATGTGATTTCAAGGATTAAATGGGGGACAGTGATTTCAATGAAATCCTAAGGAAAAAAAAAAACTACTCTACCCAATGGAAAGGCACTAATGCATTTATATTGGGTGGTCTAGGCATTGGAAAGCCGCCTTGCTTCATTTCAACTATTGCACCTAACAAAGTTTTGAAAT
The DNA here is from genome assembly GCA_030159115.1 of Actinidia arguta var. hypoleuca. Classification (NCBI taxonomy): domain Eukaryota; kingdom Viridiplantae; phylum Streptophyta; class Magnoliopsida; order Ericales; family Actinidiaceae; genus Actinidia; species Actinidia arguta. The sequence goes on along the minus strand of BRYE01000011.1, from coordinate 16,459,499 downwards.
CAAAAATCAAAAAATTAAAATGGTGTTGGTTAAAACTTTAGATTACTAAAACGTTTATTTTTTAAAGCAGTTTTAAAAGTATAATAATTTCTCATCATAAACTTAAATATAACTTTGTAAGTTGAATTTTGTCCAAAAGCAAAAGCAAAAGTTGTGTTAAACAATTCAAACAAGACGACACATATTTCAAGATGCAAAAATCTAAAATCTTATATTGAGAAGTTTTGACAAGGTACAAAATATAGATCATGATGACAATAGTTAGTTAACGAAGATTGTGATTAGGTCATGGATTTGTGTAGATTAGGGTGAGAAGTGATAAGGAAGAATAAAAAGATCAGAAAATAACAAAGTTAGATCATGAATTTTATAGAGGGGTGAAAAATTACAGGAAAAGAATAAAAAAAAAATACTAGTAAAGTGAAGGAGCTAAATTTATATATTTGGTTTCCTATCGTTTTCGTCTGATTGGGAAAAGAAAATGAAACCCAAAAATGGAAAAAAGACACCTAGACATCAGGAAGTAGAAATTTAAATTTAAATGCAAATGAATACAATTTGGTCCAGTTTGATTTCACGGTTATCTGTCCTTTAGGGTTACATCGACTCTCTTTTCTAGTTTTTAATATTTATTATTTAATATAATAACACATACAATTTGCTACCACTATAAAGGTTTAACTGGCTTACAATTAATTTTCCTTTTAATATTTAGGCCATGTTTTGGGGGTAATGATTTTTTTAGCTGTTTTGATTTTTGAGTTTTTTTAAAATATTTTTTGTTCTTTGATCAAAATTTTATATTTTTTCGATTTTTGTTGATGAGAGACATAATATAGTGTGTACTAATTCGATTCAATTTTTTAATAATGATTCATTTTTTTTCTAGAGCCAAATCGTGCTTACCGAAAATGTCAACTAGAATTACTTTCCTTGGAAGGAAAACCAAAACCCAAAACACCAACTCTTCATTTTTTATTTGCACTACGTAAACATAATTCAATGAAAACTTATTTAATATCATTTTTGTTTTCTATTTTTTTTATATTCAATGTTATTTTCATTTGAAAATT
>BRYE01000011.1:16423426-16430926 GCA_030159115.1 Actinidia arguta var. hypoleuca | reverse complement strand
TTTCATGGGGTCATTTGCCTCTTTCGGATATTCAATTGAACATATAGACAGAAGTGTCACGTGGACACTTGATGTGGTGAGTGATTAATTGACATAATTAAAATTAATTGGTGCAAAAAAAACTTTTAATAAAAGTACAAGAGTGCAAAGTGTAATTAACACAGGTTTAAATCAGCAGTTAATGACTTGTTGAAATCACCCAGTTGTGTTTATATTAGGAAAACAACCTTTTTAGACGTTGAGCGTGATTTGAAGCCTCACAAATCACAAGTCGCATAGTTCTAGAGTTTCTGTTGTTTAACCACAATCAATTGCGCTCTCTCTTCTCTCTCAATAATGCATAATTTTTACCGGATTCCATTTTCATCACTCATATTTTAATTTGAATATATTGAATCTTGAATTTTAGAGACGGTTGTAATATGAACCTTCTGTCCATATTCGTTAGATTTTGTGAATGAAAATATTAATGTGTTATGTATATGATTATATTGGAGATTTCAAATTAGTATAAATATAAGATTTTTTTGTCATTAGTAAATTTTTTATACTTTTTGGGTTCCTCTTGACTAGAAAAGTCTAAAAATATAAAAAAATCGTCTAATTTTTATAAAAAAATAACTAAATATAAAAAAAATATTTTTATTATAGAAAAATCATTTTAAAAAATATTTTTGACCTCATGTGCGTGGAACATGACTATTTCAGTTCACATATTTTAACTGATGTAGACGGAGGGAGGGTCCATATTGCAACTATCTCCAAAGTTCAGAGTTTAATGTGTTCAAATTAAAATATGAAAGATAAAAGTAAATTATGGGTGAAAGTTGAAGGGTATAAAATAAAAATTATCCCATTTTCTAAGTTCCTTTTTTTTTTATTTTGAAAAAAGAAATCTAAATACAAATCAACGAGATCATACACTTAATTAGTTTAGATTAAGCTAATGAGTTGATTAGGAAACATACCGGCCATTATCCCAAGATGGGGAGTTTTTAACGCCACACATGATTTCTGAGTATACCCACCTATAGCATTCAAAAAAAAAAAAAATTCTTCACCCTACAACCCTAACTCCTCCCCTCCATGACATCTCAACCCTTGTCACCACCATCCCGAAGTGCCTTGGGTGGCGGAGGAGAGGGTTTGGGGACAACGATGGTGATAGTGGCGAACGATGGGATTGGGGTAGTGATGAACTTTAGAATTTACCCAAAAAAATCTTTTAAAATTCTAAGATTCATGAAAATATCGATGTGATTTGCGCACTGAATAAATTTCGAAAATATGTCGATACATACTCGTGTACAGTATTCTCAACAAAATGGTATCTAGAGTTGTTGTGTGTTTATTTTTTACTCGGAATGATACGAGTTTGACAACTTTATGTACTGTATGAATTTTCAAATTCCGTCGATACAAACCCGTGTACCTAATTTATGCCAATATTCTCAGCGAAATGGTATATAGGGTTGTTGTGTGTTTATTTTTTACTCAAAATGATACTAGATTGATAACTTTATAACAAATAATTCAACTCGGTTTTTGTTTTTGTTTTTGTTTTTTTTAAAAAAAGAAAGGAAAGGACAAGGACAGTGTTGGGCTGGTCTTGCTAATAAATGAGATGGATTAAACCAAACCACATGAACCTTACTTGATCTAAATGCATCTTCTCATTATTGTTCCTATTCGTGTTACCCATTATTATCCACAGTAGCAGAATTATGATTTTGCTAATGGGATCAAGCTGTTTCCCCAACAACCGCGTAGATATTGATTTCAGCAATCTCTAATGATTTACATAAAACTCCAAGTAAAGAAAGCTTACATAATAACATTATGATTGTGGCTTCATTTGGATGTAAACCTTTTGTTTTCTTTCGTTTTTTAAGTTTTGATTAGCAAAGATAAAGGGTCAATTTAGTAGTTAAGACGGTCCTTAATTATGAGGCTGCGTAATGCTAGGGTTTGGAGTTGTATATGCTACAACTTGTTATTCTTTCACTAATCAAAAGCTAAAGAACATTAACCTCTATCTGTTGGAAATTATAAAATTTTAGTTTGAATGAAGTGGGGTGTTCGGAGAGTCTCCCGAGACAACCGAACAGTCACCTCTGAGTTCATCGAATCTAGACGTAGCAGTCCAAATGACAGCTGTTATTAGTGCTTCAATCACCCTCATGAAGTGGAGCTTATAAGATGGACGTAGGTTCCGTTCGCCAAAGCTTACTTCGGTGGTGTTCCAACGTGCACAGTTTAATCGTTTTATCCTGAGAGAAAAACGTCGATGAAGTTCAGTAGGCAGCGAATCTTTCTTAAGAAAATTACGATTGAAGATCTCAGTTTAAATCTGTTTGTATTTAATTCCTAATTTTTTGTTTAGTACTTGTAATTTCAATTTTGATATATACTTTTTTGACATCAATAAAAAAATATTCTTTAAAATTTTGTATTTGCCGTATTTTTTTTCCAACACTATCTTGTAGACTGCATGCCGTTTTTGGTTATTGTATTGGTAAGTGCGGATGTATGACCTTTGAGATCTCACAATCATAGATGTCTACTAGACTACACTTCCTTTTGTTTTCCAGAATTTTATCATATCATTAGAATAAAATAGTATAATAAAGAACTTAATTCCTTTAAAAAAATAGATCTTCCCTCTAGCTTTCAACTTGTATGAAATATTTGATTGTTATACTTGTAACGAATGACGTATATCTGACTCTTTTTAATTAAATCTCATAATAACAGAAGTCTCGGACACTGAACTATTATTTCTTTTATTTACGTAAATTTTTTTGCCATTAAATATCGTAATAATGAGCTTAATTCTGTTTTAAAGAAATCAAAAAGAAATTAATAAATTAAAGGGGTCACTTCTGTTTATGTTTTGCTGTAAGGTTGCTGCTATTCATGAACTGGGCCAACATGAAGCACTTTTTTGGATTTTGGTCAGCAACACATCAGGGTTATGTGGACCCTAAACCAGGCTTTTTGGGTCCCACTTATCATCACCGTTATCTCAATTTTCTTCAACCAACTAAAGCCATGTTCTATCTTTCTTCCCAAGGATGATGACACAATTGATCACCGAGCTTTACAAAAGAGGATGGAACCCAATACAAAGGTGAAATGGCTTCCCCTCATTTCATTAGTTGGCCTTCATTTCTTGTCCTCATATTCTATGTCTTTGTTGGGTTCTTTTGTTTTTTGATCTTTAACGAACTAGATAACGGCTCCGTTTTGTAATGTTTAAAAACAAAAAATAATTTAAGCTTGCTACAAAAAAAATTTAAGATTTTTTGGCTTATTTAATTTTATGGTTTTACTTTAACTAAAAATAAGTAAAAAAGCAAAAATAGAAAAGCAAAAACACTATTTTTTTTTTGTCTTTTTTGCTTATAAACTTAAAAAAAACAATCAAAAAGCTGGTACCAAACGAAGCCTGAGTACTAGTGTATATCAATCTCACCCCTATATACATGATTAAAAACTTTCTTTCATGAGTACTCCAAATTAAAATATAACATATTATTAATCTAAACGTACTTAAAATTTGAATAGTTGTTTAAAACTTATCTTTAACAAAACTTATCTTTTACAATATTTGCAAAAAGTAGTTTTACTTGTATTCAAAAATTGCCAATCTTAATGTTCACACAAGCTAGTTTTAATCACTAAAATATTAGCTATTTACGATTGACCTCTCTCTTGCTCAATTTCAAAACTTATGAATTAAAACAAACTTGAAAGAAACTTGTGTAAATTAGGTTCACCATGATTGCGGGACTCAATGGTTTCCAAAAACCTAAGCCAAATAATTAGGGATAAGATGAATTCTACATGTAATTATCCTCCTCTCCTAATCTCCACTAATATTTACTAATTCTTGGTTCAACAAGATTAGAACGACACGTCATCAAATTGTAGTAGGACCATAGGGCTGCACCAAGATGATAATGCCACGTCAGCTGAACTAGTGGGACCCATGGACAGCAAAGATACCAATACTCCATCAAAACGTGATAAGTAAGGAGGGTGAGAAGTTTGTAAGCCTCCATAAAACTGCCCAAGGGGTTATCCTATTAATAAGGATGAGCATGCCACACATACTCACATGGCCATCCACTTCAGTCCACATCCACAGTTTCCTAAATTGATGGGCCCACACAACTCCTTAATCCATCACAACTGTGGCCTACCTAAGCAATGAACTTTGAGGTGAATGTGTGGCCCATATTAATGGCCTTTTGGGTATTTGGTTATAATACCAACATACAAGATATTTGGCACAAAGTGATTTTGCTATGGGTTCAATTTGGACACTTTTTTCAAGAAATTTTACGGTTTCAGAATTTAAACTAAGAAAAATTTTAAATTTTAAAATAAATAGTTCAGATTCACTTGAACATATGAATCCCGCGTAACCAAATGAATCTGAACTATTAATTTTGAATTCTCAAAATTTTAATTGGTCACAATTTTAATACCGTTTCAGGTAATAAAATGGGTCAATCATAACATACTAAGGATTATTTGTTGAATTAATAAATAGGTGGCCTAACCAAAAGTAACCACTCTGCCCTACTAATTCATGTGTTGAAATCTACTATTAGTTTTTTTTGATTAAAAAAAAGCATTATAAATACAACCCATTATATTTTATTCATCTCTTTTTCTACTTTTTGGCAAGTTGTATTTATCTTTCTTCATCAAGGACGGAGCCAGAATTTTAAAATTGACGGTTAAAATCAAATAACGAAACAAATAATTCATAAGAGTTTTTAAAAAAATCTTGAAGAAACAGTTTAGGCAACTACTGATTACCAACTTATTTATAACACATCTTACTTTACACACAAACGTGTATGTATACCCACATATCCATATATACAGAATATAATCATGGGAAAGCATCGAGTTGGAACCAAACAGAGATTAGGTAAAGTGCATGATTTTCCAAGATGAAGAAAAATGAGTCTTTTGATGTAAAACAAGAGTTCCAATATCTGTTTTTGTTTTTTTGGATAGATCTGAAATTAAAAAATTATTATACCATCAAGGACGGTCGTGGAGCTATTCAATTTGATGATGTTTGCCACATTATTTTATGGTGCAAAATCAGAGGACTCATGGTCTCTTGACAAAACAAAACCGTATAATTTGTGGGTTCGCATTAGTAATGGGAACACATAAGCTAGTTGCCAAATTTGATGATTCGATAATAATGTTATTATATATTTTGATAAAATATTGGCATGTGAAATCCTCTATTGTCTACAAATTTTATCCACGGAATAAGTAATATTTTCGTGCACCGTATAATCGAATATGAAAATTACTGAATTAGGTCTAAACAAAAGGTACAATAGGGTTCGAGAGAGAAGAAAGATATTTCTTTTTTAAAAAAAAAAATAATTAGTGTGACTCAAACTAATTAGGCCTGAACCAAGGGAACCGGTATCGAGGTACTAGACACCATTCTCCCAAGACATCGAGGGAATTGACCCGCCAGAAAAGTTCACACCGCCAAGGTTCACGCTGTACGATGAAAAGTCGGACTCGAAATCCCACATTAGTCACGTCAGACAGATGATGGCCCTCTGGAATCATCTGAATGCACTGATGTGTTGGGTGTTCCCATCAATCTTAGGGGGGCTCAGGTTGAAATGGTTCGACTGGCTGTCCGCGGGATCAATTAGGACATTTCACCACCTTGCCAAATATTGATTTTCATACTCTTCTTTGACTCCAAAAATAATTCTTTTTTTATATTATTATTATGCAATTTCAATCCCCCCCCCCCCCCCCTTCAAAATTTGAAGGAATTGCTTTGTTAGGAATGTGATTGATTCATCACCAAGTTGGAATCAAAACCCTAACAAAAATTTAGAAACCTTGTTTTGTTTGTTATGCCTAACACATGCATGCATGTTTCACAAGCAAGTCCTTTCTATCCAAGTTTCCTATTTCATCTTTGGGTAAATATTCTTTATGTTAGTTGTCCATTGGCTTACTTTAGAGTTTAGATGACTTCATTTGTTGGCAACCTTCGCGTTTGAGTTATGCATGGGCACATCTTAATGGACCTTTGAGAACTAAACACATCATTTAGTTCAACAACCAAGACCTTAGTTTTAGCACTCTCTCAAAATCCAGTACAAACTTTTGGACTTTGCTTTTTAGACCACATTTTATGCTCTCTCTCTCTTGCAGCTGTTTGGTTCATGTCGCAATCAGGGACCATTGGTTCAAGTGAAAATTTTACCGTTGGTCTCTGTAATCTAAACAAAGTTTCTTTTTGGTGGATATAGGTTTGATTTGAGGGATTAGTACCCTTCCGTTTTAATAGGGTAACAATATAGCCTTCCATCAATTCTTGTTACGAATTTTGATGCAAGGCGAGGAGGTGAAGCAATTAGAACCCTTTATTTTTAAAGGGTAATTTTACCACCATGGGTCCTGGTAGTTTGACCAAAGTTTTACTTTGGTTTCTAAAAATGGTTATGCGAGTTTTCAAGTGATTGCTTTCTATCTAAATTGTAAACGAATATTGTCGAAGGGACTACATTGAAACAAAAAACTCCTAATTCATCAAATTAAAACTGTAGAGACCAAGGTTTCACTTTGGTCATACGAAAGGGGCCAATAATGAAATTTAACCATGATTCGTAAAGGGATTGTTCCTTAAACCTGTGGCTGGCTCAAACAAAAGTACGTTGAAACATGTAAAAAAGCTAAAACTAAAAATATACAAACAAAAAAATGTTAAGAATTCTCAAGTAAACACGTGCTATGTGTTTACAATTTCAAATTACAAGACAAAAAACCCGTATTATGTGTTTATAATTTCAAATTATAACACGTACTATGTGTTTTTAGTTTCAAAATCGCAACTACCACGTCATTCTGATTCCATCCTATCGGTAACAAAAAAAAATTGGTAAATTGGACAATGGGCTTTACTTCAAGATTCTGTGGCCGATTGGCCTTTACGTCTTGGACCATAAAACCCAACAAAAAACATGCTTTCCATCTTGAAAGCAATGGAAGCCCTAATTTGAAATCAAAAGAAATATAATATTAGTATTCTAATTACTTGGAGATGAGGATGACACATAAGCTTTTTTGGTTGATGAATTAAATGCTGTTTGTTCATGCGTCACCATGGATGGAGAAGCCACCCTTTGATTTCAATTGCTTTCATCCAAGTTGGTCAGGTCAGCAATGGCTCTTCACTGAATTAGCTACTCTTTAACAGTGACATGAATGGTGAAGGAGAAATGGATAGGCCTTATCATCCTAGTCATCAAGGTTTATTTCATTTATCTATTATTTTTGGTATTTAGGACTAATCAAAACCCAAAAAAGAAGAAAAAAATGGGCAAAAAGGTTTGAGAGACGGGTGTTATTTATTTTAAAAAGAGAGAAACTGATTCTAATGACTCGAACTTGAGCAAACGGCATAGTAGTGCTATGCTTGGTTTAAGTTTTTAG
>BRYE01000011.1:16388426-16393426 GCA_030159115.1 Actinidia arguta var. hypoleuca | reverse complement strand
CAATTCTTGCTGCCTTTTTTGCTTATAAGCTTAAAAAACAACCACCGAAAAGCTGAAAAAAGCTAGTACCAAACGGAGTCATAATACGAATCTTGAGATACTGGGGCCCAAAATGTTGGTCCAAGATTGGGCCATGTTCAAAAGATGTGCTGGGCCAAACTTCAGCTTTCATGATGAAGAACAGGTTCTTTTCTTACCCACTCCCATGGTGCTCTTCCAGCATTTGATTTGCTGTGTGTAAAATCATACCAACTTATTAATCAAACTTGCCTACAAGTAGGCCGCCTACCAATGGATCGGATTCAGACTGATCTGAATATAAACACATCTGAATCAGGACATTTGGTTCAAAAATCAAATGCGCTCTGTTTTCTTTTTTTATTACTTAAAGGCTAAGTAATACTTTTTTAGATCAAATTATAAAACGGGTCGGATCAAATGGGATAAATATCCAAATTCGGTCAGTGAGAAGTCAGATTATCAGATTCGGATTAAATGGTTTCGGACTTAATTTTGAGAAATAGATTGAGATTTAATCCGCGCCATTGACAGGCAAGTGTTAAAACAAATCAGCAACCTATACGATTCTTTGTAATTATCCTCCATTTAAATCACTGGTTAGCTTCTTGATGCTTATTTAGTTGATTATTTCAGTGTTGAAAGTGAGTATTCACCTGATCTCCTTTGGTTTAGAAACTTGAAACAAAATACACCATTTTGTTGTACGTTGATCGTGTGCCAAATACATTCCCATGATTTTCTTGACAAAACTGGACCCATTATTTCAACAAACCTGTAAAATCAATCCAAACCGCCATAAAAGTACTGCAGAGACTTACCATAATCGATCTTTCTAATTACAAGTGTATGAAAAATTGAATAGGATCATACCCTGCACAAGGTGGCTGATGCCGGTTGCGACAATGGTCTTGGTTTTCTGCAACTTCCGTGCAAGAATTACAAATATTTGTTACTAAACAAACTATGCACGTTTTTTTTAGCTGGGGTTGTGGAGATGAGCGGGAATAGAACGCAGATGATAGCAGTGGTGGACAAGCGGTTTCCGATGGCTGAATGACTTACGGCGGGCCTGCAAGACAGTAACAGCGAGAAGGACTGCCCGGAGTTGTTCCGGGAACGGCTTTCCATTGGTCAAGTTAGTGATCGGAAAAGAAGAGAGAGAAAATATTAAGGGCAAGGTTCTTGACTTTGATCTTTGAGAGAAAAAGTCAAGAGGGAGATAGTATTGCTTATTTGTGAGAGATGATATGTCCCCTTTTATAGTGTAGCTTAGCGCGTGTGAGAACGAGTTAACTGTCATATCAGCGAGTAAGCGGTTGACTCAATCATGTCTTTAGTGCATGGCTAATAGCTAGTCCATCGCATCATTGGAGTTTGAACCTAAGTGTGCGGGTGACAGAGGGACCTTGACGTGTACGTTACCTTCTAATTCTGAAGCTTAACCTGGGGCATCCCCTCCGGAATAAGTTCATTGACCAAACTTTCGTGCGAAGATGCCGACCGAGTTTGCTATGAAGCAACGGTTCGGCAGCCACGCTCGTCCAAGCTCAACCGGGAATGAAGCAGGATACTTTATTCTCTCACACTAATTTAGTTACTTTAATTTTTGAGTTTTTTTCGTCTGTCAATAAAATTTTCTATTGTTGAAAAAAAATATATATGCCTTTTCAATTCCTCTCAATGAAAGGGATCCAAATAGCTAATTTCAAGTTAAAAATATAATTTTTAAGTATACTTTTTTAAAAAAGAAATATTAATTTTTTTTTTATATTTTTAAGTTCCTCTCATCAAGAAAAATTTAAAAAATATAAAATCTTGATAAGAAAAAACTTGAAAACAGCTAAATTAGTTTACGGGACCGAAATGAGGTTCAAAATGCTGGTGAGACACAATTGTGAATCAGTCTCTACTTGTGGACTTCAACTCAATCCATCCTCTGTGTCATCAACCATGTCAAGCCTCTTTTTGATTCAATCCCAGGCTGTGAGATTTCTAAACCATGTTTCCTCACAGGTTTCAGGTACCTATTTGTAAAAAAAAAATTAACAAAAGGTCAATAATGTCCTTTGAGATTAATCATAGTTGTAGACTGATGAATAATAATTCTCACTATTTTGCATTGAAATTGTCAACACAAAGATCTTCATCCCAGATGAATATGTACTCATATGGGAAATAATATCTGAATGCAGAAAACGCTTCGCAAATCGCCTATAATATAACTGCCTAATTAGTCATATATATATATATATATATAGTTTAGTGCACAAGGCTTCCTACGAAAACATTTTGTCTTATATCAAGATTGGTGCCTTAGAATGCACAAATCTCGAAGCACAATTGCACAATTGAGAATAAGACAAGATTTCGTGGGCCACATGATGTAAGATTTGAGAGGGGTTATTTTTACATTTCATTCACTTTATTTTCTATTTTGGACGAGATCACAGGAAGTTTGTGTTATGTGATAGCAAAAATCGAGTCACAAAAACCAATAAAGAATGTACAAAAACAATCACTTACATAAGAAAATACAAAGATTTATATTGTTCGGTAGTGTGCCTAAGCTCGTAGTGATCATAGGAAGTTTGTGTTATGTGATAGCTAGAATCGAGTCAAGAAAACCGATAAAGAATGTATAGAAACAATCACGTACACAAAAAAACACAAAGATTTATATTGTTTGGTAGTGTGCCTAAGCTCGTAATAGAGAGAGAAAAAAAAGATTATAAACACTCCCTCTCAAATTGCAGCTTTTCTAATCTCCTACTCTCAACTCTAATTCAAAATTACAACAAATACTCCAAACAATCTGGGTTGGGGGCACTACCTCTGGACCCCGTAATGCTTGGCCTTGGTCTCTCTGCCTCCGTAAAAAGTTTTAATAGTAATTCTGAAAGAAATTACAGACATCCGACTAAGTTCACTATCCATTACCACTTTGTTTGTTTTCTTGCACTTATGTGAATTGCTTTGTGTGATCATTCAAACTGGCCCCATTCACTTGCCCTCCCATCATAGTGAAACAACACAATTGAGAAGTTCACCAGAATACTAAGTCATACCTGATCGCCAAAATTTCTTTGCAATTTATAGAGAGAAAAATACGAATAAGCTCAATTGTAAGGGGACAAATTATACAACGACGTAATTTGGCTTTGTTAGGACAGAGACCTCCACCGAGCTAACTCTAAGGAGTAAGCATGATGGTCCCCTGCACCGGAGCTCGATGCAGACACCATTGGGCACTGACATTATTAGGGCAGAGACCTCCACTGAGCTAACTCTAAGGAGCAAGTATGGTGGTCCTCTGCGCCGGAGCTCGGTGCAGACACAATTGGGCACTGACATTGCTAGGGCAAAGACCTCCATCGAGCTAACTCTAAGAAGCAAGTATGATGGTCCCCTGCGCCGGAGCTCGGTATAGACACCATTGGGCACTGACATTGCTAGGGCGAGGGTCCATGTCGAGCACTTGCTACAGAGCAAGTTAGTAGGTCCTCTGCCCCGAAACTTGGAGCAATCACTACTGAAAACATACTGTCCAAGGCAAGGCTTTCGTTACATCCAAGGCATCGCAACTTAGTGAGCTCGGAACAATAACTGCGCTGGAAACTCGGGCGAAGGACAACGGCCGGCGATATTTTTGAGGGATGTCAAGGGACAGAAGGTGACTTGCACGTGAGAGTTCCTTCTGATAGCCCCCACGCTTGGATAGAGACGCTAGTAATTGATCATGAGCTACTAGCCACGCCGTAGGGACATAGCTGGGTCAGACGCCTACTCACTGACACAACAACCAATGCGTACAAACACGCGCCGAGCTCTAGTTTGTTGAGTGACTAAACAACTAGCACGTCAAGCCACGCTCTGAACTAAGGAATAAAAGAGAACACTGTTGTTCTCACGGAGGTACATGAAACCTTGCTATTGGAATATACATATATTTTCTCTCTCTACATTTCTAAACGTCTAACTTGACTGTCGGAGGGTCTTTTCTCAGAAGCAGTTCCGACGGCAGGTCTTATTGTTCCTGTGCTTGCAGGTAGGACACCGTTGATTAACTAGACGAAAGATTGAAACTACCTACGTAACCGTAGTTCTGTTGCGGGTGCCTATTCTCGATTTTCTCTCATTTCAATCAACAAACAAGAACTCCACCTTAACAATTCTGGGAGGCCATGATTCCGCTCCTCGCGGATTCGTTGTCACATAAATCTGCATTTTGGAACAATCGTGACGCTATCATCTGTAAGACAAAACTAAACTGTTTCACGACAGAAATTGTGAATACCGTACACGGAGCCCTACCCTTGTGTGTTATTTGATATAAATTATTGACTTGACCTTGCAAACTCCGAGCTAGAATTATGATGCACCAATGGAGCTGAATCAAGCTTTATCGTGTAGTTATGATCCTCTGTATTATAGTTCTGTCTAGGCATTTGAATCTGGAGCCCGAGAAAATAAAGGGTTTTTTTCCAATTTGAAATGGGTTTGGTGTGTTTTAGATTTATGCAAATTTGTTCAAAGAATATATACCTACCGATGAAAAACAGCAACGATGACCCAACAAAATATCCCACAAGAACACCGTACATAATTACGGTGTTCTTGTGGAAATAGGTAATTTTGTTGTCCAAATTAGGAAGAGAGAGAGAGGGGTTAGAACAATTCGCTAAAGCTCCAAGCATTTGATCTAGCAGGTAATATCTTTGCTTGGGTTGTTTTTAGCCAGCGATTTTCGTACCCCTTTTTTTACGATACATTTTTTTCTACTTTATTAAAGTTAATTTACACAAATATCTATTTATACTCAATTATTTTCACAACATAGAAGGACATTAGAATAAATTTATTTTAATAAATACAAAAAATATATAAAAATCACAAATATTTTTTTTCTTCTAAACTCTGTCTATTGCAATTAAGTCGGCTTTTATTTCCCCTTTTTTTAATTTATTTTAAGAAAATACAAA
>BRYE01000011.1:16363426-16368426 GCA_030159115.1 Actinidia arguta var. hypoleuca | reverse complement strand
ATTTTGTATTTAAGTTATTTTTTTTTTTTTCACGTTTCATTGTTTTTAGTGAATTTTATTCACCGACTAATCAATATTTTATACTTTTTCAGTATCTTTTAATAAAAAGAGTCTAAAAATATAAAAATTATCTAATTTAATAAAAAAATTATTAAAAATAAAAAATATTTTTTATCTCAATTAAATAATTTTTTAATATTTTTAGACTCTTATCATCAAAATAACTAAAATAATATAAAAGTCTAATCAAATAAAAAAATTATTAAATACAAAAAAAATTAAAAATGAGTGGGAAAAAATGTGTGTTTTAATTTTGTGGTATGAATTCTACTAAAAAAAATGATCTAATAGGTAAAATATATGCCAAACTTTAGAGATTTTTTGTTTATTGGATCATAAATTATGTGGGGCCTATATCTAGAGGTGCAAATTGGGTCGGAGTGGGCCAACCCGATCCGCTACAATAACGGGCACAATCGGGCACGGGGCGGGCTAAGCCTGACCTGCTACAATATCGATTCAGGCTTGGCCAACATTGTTAGGCCATAACTCTACCCAGCTCGACCCTATAGCCCGATCCTCTACAATAACGGATTGCTACAGTACTAGTCTGGGCTTGGCCGACCCCTTTTTTTTTTATGAAATAATCCATAACAAAACTCAAGATTTTTAAACTTTGAAATTAATATAACGCTTATATAAATGAATGAGTGGTTCGTCCGAGTGGTTGGGTGATTTGCGTTTGGGTTTGGAGTTCACGAGTTCGATTCTCACAAAATTCAAGATTTTAAAACTTTTTAGCTACAGTAACAGGCTTGTAGGCTTGGCTAACGGGCCCAATCAGACAGGCTAATAGGTCGAACGATATTGGCCAATTTAGTGGGTCTGTTCAGGCGAATAACGAGCTTTAATGGGGCGAACTTATTAGTGGATCGAGTTTTGAAAAATCTGCCCAACCCGTGACCGATATATAATGGGCTTCAGATCGGACGAGTTTCTTAACAGGTCGGGCTTACCCAATTCGCTACAATAACGTGCCAACAATCGGGCCGATTCGTGGGCCCAGTCCATTTTGGTAGCTCTACCTGTACTTTTTAGAAGAAAAAAGTGATATTTTGGGGTGAGAAAAAATAATTTCGTGCTAAATTTCAGCCGTTAGATTTACTCAAATGAATTTTAACCGTAGATAGTGGAAGATAGTTTTGAGATTCAAAATGAGTTGTATTTTATATTTATGAGTTAATATTTTTTTTGGTGAACGTTTTTTAAAATTTTATATTTTTAAGGATCTAAAAATATAAAATAAAATAATAAAAAATCTAATTTTTACTCAGATAACATGTTAAAAGTTATTATTTTTCTTATGTATTTTTATGAAAATCAAATTACTAAAAAATGAATTATTAATTTTTAAAGATAGTCTCAAATAATAAATCTGAAATTTTCTCTTTAGTGTTTTTTTAAAAAAATTATGTTAATTAATTTTGTATTAAATTTTATAAATTGAGAGAAATTTTAAAAAAAATATTATAAATTTTGATCCATATATTTTTTATTTTATAAAATATGTAAGGTGTAAGTAAAAGAAATTATAAAATTTTATGATAATTTTTTTTTATATAAAAATTTGAAAGAGGAAAGTAAAAAATAATTAAAAAAAATTGATTAATTTTTTTTAATAAATAACCTAAAAGTAGTATTTTTTAAATAATTTTTTTTACACAATTGGCCAAAATCTTGTAAGAGCCGTCACACTTGTGGTCCTGACCACATTATTAGCGAAATTGCTGCAGAATTTTCACGTGCACTTTCTGTATGTCCTCCGAGCATCCTCGAGGAGTCCCAAATATCAATGACTGCTTTAGATCAATTTATACGAGGTTGAGGTTGAGGTTGAGGTTGAGGTTGGTCACCGAATTAGTCGGTTTATGCAAATGTTATCAATAGCATTTGAGGATGTTAATGTCAATAAATGATTTTTCATGCACCGACCATAAATATTCAGTTTTAAGCTCGGAAAAATAAATTGGACCTTACTAAATTTTTGGTCTGAAATTCGACTTTCACCCGCTTGTCATCAATTACTGCTTTTGATCAATTTATACGAGATTGAGGTTGGTCACCCAATTAGTCGGTCTAGTAGGCCAAACACCAATTTCTAAAACAAACAGAAAACACAGCCACAAGAAATTAATTCCACCTAATGGTATCATCTTAATTTTTTGTGGCTGTTTTTTTTTCTTTTTTGGTTTTTTAGAAATTGTACGAGGCACGATTTTGTTGCGGTATTGAGTTGTGTTAGGGTCACACCAAATGTACCTGATCATCCATGTTACTTAGCTACATTCAATTACTTAGCAGTCCAACATCTATGGTGGGTCCCATAAGGTCTCTATCCTTTATTTTTATTTTTTTTATTAATCACAGTATCCCAAACTCTATCACCAGATTAATCTGTGGTCTACACCAGTCGTACCCTCAACCAACAATTCAATATTTCGAAACCGTCCGACCTGTGAATCCGAATACAATTGGGTTAGATTTTTTTTCTGAATATATATAAGTAACGAATGGCCACATTTAGGATCTGTCTAGATGGTTAGAATCACAGACCAAAAATGATAATCATAATCTAACTAATCTAATTCTCAGGAATGTGATACCAAAGTAATCTTATTCAGGTGTTTAGTTCAGTCACGAATTTTATTCAAAAAAAAATTATAAATTTTATTTAAGCATTTGATTTTAGCCATTTGAAACATATGAATAGAATTGGTATTTACTTACTTTTTGAAAAATACATTTTTTGGTCCAATTTGAAATAAATTAAAATTTTTATTTCAGATTTTATTTTTTATTTTTAATTAATTTCTTATAGTTTTTCGATTCGTCATAGTTAAAAGAATCAAAAATAAAAAAATAGCACAAAAGTTATTAAAATAAAAAGAGAAATTTTAATAAAATTATAATAAAAAATAATTAATTTAAATTTATAATGTAATTTTAAATATAATAACGTGGTCTTATATTTATAGAGGTAGATTTAGTCGGAGGCATAATCGGAAAATATTTTGATACATTCTTTTTTTAATTGTTGAATGAGGCAATAATCCAAAATTAGTAGTGTTAAATAGTAGAATCACATTCCTACTCAGTATGAGAATTATATGCCCACTGGAATAAGAGATAGAAAATCACATTTTTATTTCTGTCACATTCAAACGATAAAACCATGGAGACTAGAAATAATATTCTCATTCCCCTCAAGATTTATGTCATCACAAGTTTCTTTCACCCATGTCATGATTATTGCTCTTCTTTGGCTGGGTTTCCAGTTCAACATGTTGTATTGATGCTCGAAAACTGGAGTAGTAAGTAATTATTTTAATATAATCATAATCAAATTCGTTCATCACAATTATGTACTTTTTGATAGGATTTTTCATATGATCCAATTTATTAAGTAACACGATTGTTATTGTATATGATGTGACCGTCGGATTCTAGGCAAGTATGAGTATATTATTACTCAAAATATTTCTCATACAATAATTTCGTATGACAAGATAGATTTATATAAATTGGTGGAGTCATACATATAGAGACAACTGTATATTATTATATATGATGCCACCATCGGATTCTATGCAAGTATGACTATAGTACTACTCAAAATATTTCTCATAGAATAATTTCGTATGACAAGATAGATTCATATAAATGGGTGGAGTCATACATATCGAGACAACCGTATATTATTATATATGATGCCCCCATCGGATTCTATGCAAGTATGACTATAGTATTACTCAAAATATTTCTCATATAATAATTTCGTATGACAAGATAGATTCATATGAATGAGTGGAGTCATACATATAGAAACAACTGTTTATTATTATATATGATGCCACCATCGGATTCTATGCTAGTATGACTATAGTATTACTTAAAATATTTCTCATACAATAATGTCGTATAATAAGATAGATGCATATGAATAGGTGGAGTCATACGTATGATAAGTATGATTATAATTATTTTAATATAACGATAATCGCATTTGTGCATTACAGTTATGTACTTTTTGATGTGATTTTTTATATGATCTAATTTATCAATTGACACGGTCGTTACTGCATATGGTGTCGCCATCGGATTTTTGACAAGTACGACTATAGTATTACTCAAAATATTTTTCATACAATAATGTCGTATGACAAGATAAATTCATACGAATGAATAGAGTTATAGAGACAACTGATTGTCATCAATTTTGCCGTCTAGTTGCAAATGTATCCTGAAATAGACAAATTAGAACGGAGAGAGAGAGACATCACATGTCACAGAATGGGACATTTCAAATGGAAAGGAATAGACTACTCTGTGTTGTTTGAAGCATTCTATTGTTAGTGGCAACATCCAGCACATGGGAAAATCTGAAACGTGTGGTGCACGGCATTTTATTGTTAGTTTGTCTTTAAAAATGTATCAAATATAAAGAAATATATATATATATATATTATACAGGCCCACTAAAATGAGCTTCTTTTTTTCTTTTTTTTATTAAAATCTGATCATATTTTTAATTTCTTAGATTTTCTTGTCGAAAAGTATAATTTTTTTAATTAAATGCTAATATAACGGATGGCCAAGTTTAGGTTCTGTTTGGACGGTAAGAAAATCACAGACTGAAAATGAGAATTGATACCGGAGTAATCCATTTTATTCCAAACGCGGCCGAAATCTTCATCACTGCAAAACCCTAGCTCACTCCCACTGGTTTCGCCTCTCCTCGGCCACCATGGCCACCATCACGTCACCCAGTTTCACGACGGCCGACCTAATCACGGCCACATGAATGGCAACCCCAATCAGTCCGACGGCTGATAGTAATGGTGTAATTAGGGCTCACAATGGGTGTTTTGAGAGAGATTGCAGACTCAGAGGAACGGTGAAGAGCAGAAGAAGGGTTTGCGATAATCGTAAGGCGACTCTGA
>BRYE01000011.1:16340926-16343426 GCA_030159115.1 Actinidia arguta var. hypoleuca | reverse complement strand
AGTGTGTATAACCAAAATACCCTTTAAACACCAAACTATAAATAACAAAATCAAATTTGGCAATCATAATTTCAAACTGTTGAATAATCAATTTTGACAAATGTATATTTGAAGCCCTGTTCGGAATATTTTTCACCGGAGTTAAAAAATATATATTTTTTTTATTATTAATTTTTTTACTTTTTGAGTTCGTCTTTTGTAGAGGAATCAAAAAAAAGAGTAAAAGAATTACAAAAGATACGAAAGTCTAAATTAATCAAAATCGACAAATGTATATTTGAGGTCCCTTATGGAATAATTTTACTCCGAGTTGGATTCTTTTTATTTTTAATAAAAAAAATATTATCTATTCTTATTTTTTCAACAAATAGATTATTCAAAAAAAATCCAGTTGAATTAATTTTTCGTAAACATCTAATTGGATGGGCGAGGGACTGTGTGGGCGAGGATGAAGGGCATAGTCTAGTGCGTGAACTAGTTTTGGTCTTTTGATCTAATAGTCAAGATGAAAAGGATCATATCGATGTTGCCAGGTAATGATCATATGGGATAAGCCTCACAATTCTGTAAACATTTAGATTGACATGTCAAGCATCTATTTCAGGGGTAAAATTGTAAAAATACACACAATTAACGCCTTTTTGAAGACAAATCAAATAAGGGAGGTTAGTGTCATTTCAGTAACCCCAACATGTGCAATATTAAAGAATCTTCAATGGGGTCCATTGCATAAAAAATAAAAAAAAAGGCATTTTCAATGGTTTCCAAAAAAACGTTTGCAAAAATGTGTTATACGAGATAAAAGTAGGATCCAATTTTACGTGTTATGTGTTTGTTAGTTTGGAGAGTAATAAATATTGTGAGAGAGTCGATTAAGATAGTAACAAAACCTTCAAATATAATCGCTCTTTTTGAGTTAATTTTCTGGTTCTGTCACCTCGTGTTATGATTAAGAGTTTGTGTGGTCTAATTTTCAAAAAAAAAATTAATTATTTTAATTTTTGAGTTTTTCGTCTTTTATGAACTTTTTTCACCGTTTGACTAAAATCTTATAATTTTTCAAATAAAAATTATTTATCTGTTTGTAGTGCATGTTTTCCCAAATTAAATAAAAAATTTACATTTTCGGATTTCACCCGTCAAGAGAATTCAAAAAAAAAAACTTTTGATCAAACAGTACACTAAAAACGAAAAAATTTTAAAAATCAATTTGGAAAGTTAAACCCTAACATAGCCATCCTTTTAGTTGGTAAACTAAAGCCCAGTCTCTTTTGGACTTTATTTGTCTGTTCAACAGATAAACTTTTCTAGTAAATCATTCCATTGGATGATGATGTATGGCTTTGTGTCTCCTTGTGGTATAAATCAAAGAGCAAATGCCCCAAAGCTAGAGGACCACGACAAAAATGATGCTATGATGGGCACATAAACAGTGTATATCTGACTGCTTTTGCCATGACAAACTTTTCTTGCGTGCAATGCATGAGGAAATAGGAAAGCTTATGGGATCCACAATCACGAATTTTTCAAAAGAAAAACAAAGCACTAGAATGTGCAATTGGGCATGCATCATAGAGAATATTCGTTCATTTTTCTTTTATAAATCTAAGATGATTACAAAGAATAACATACATATTGTGGGGTAGTGGAGAAAGAAAGAAAATCAAATGTAGACATCTGTTACGCTCCGGATAAAACATGATTCGGCCATGTAAGCACACACATTATATCAAAAAAAGTCAGCGGAATATAACGACCTATGACTATATATCGTCATAATATCAAAGTACAACTAATCCCTCCCGTGAGACCATGCGCTCCACGAGTTATCAAATATAAGATATGAATGATAATTCATGGACAATACCCACACCGGGCCAAAAAAATATTATAATTTCTCAAAATACATTAATATGTTTTCTAAACAAAAGAAAAGTAAATGACAATCCACATGCCTCAAGATTCATGATAGACCTCGGTACTTGAAATTCATTTTATAGTAAAGGTGAGTTACTTTAAAAATATTTAACAATAGACTTGATACCTCAAGTCAAAATCATGATACATAATTATATAATAAAAATATAATGCAATAAAGTATCATTTCATTCATATCAAAATATACTTTTGATTTCAATTCGTGATTTCACAAATTAACAAGTTATCAAATTCTCGATTTTTCTTAATATATATATATATATATATATAAGCACAACTCAATCCAAACACGGCATAACATTCTTCTTATTTTTTTCAAAGAATGGGCCAGACTCATCCATCTGCATGTTCAAACCTTTAGCCCTAGTTGTTCCATGTTTAAGAAAGCTAATTTGGGCTTCCCGTTTGGGCCAGTTAATTAGGAACATGGGCTAGTTCAGGCCCAAATCATCTAGCTGATTCGTTGATATGGGTCCTAACCCAAAAACCATGGGCTACCGCTAAAGTAGCCTGTTCCAAGTGATATGGATTGGGTGTGGATTTTTTTATACTGTGGAGCCCA
>BRYE01000011.1:16303426-16308426 GCA_030159115.1 Actinidia arguta var. hypoleuca | reverse complement strand
TTCATTTGGGTCTTGGGCTTCTCCTGCAAGGGCTGAAAATTGTCCTATAGGTGAAAGGACAATGGCTTTGTCTAACCCCTTTTCAGCTTTACTTGAAGAGCTTGCTTCTGTGGAAAGATGCTGGAAGTTCTCCATAAATTGGCTTTTGATCATGTCCATAACCTTGACTTGGATTTGGACTGGAGAAAGATTTGCTTCTTCCTTTCTGACAGCATCTGCTAGTGCTTGGAAGATATTTGATGGGAGAGCAGGCTCGGGAGGCTTTGGATGCTGTGCCTCATAGGCTTTCCTGTATTCGTTAGTGGTGGATTTAATTAAAGAAATGGCTTCTTCATGATTAAAACCATCCCACCATTTGAACCAAAAAGTTCTTTGAAGAACAGGACAATTTAGATTATCAAAACTGAATTTTAAATCCCATTTCCAACACCATGTGATTCTAAATTCAGTAAAGAAGAAAATCTCATTTTGGTTTTTTGGAGGGTTTGTTGATGTTTTCCCTTTTAATCTAGGATGAAACTCATACCACGAAGAAAAAGTTTCCAGGATTGATTTTGGTAAAATGGTCATTTCTGGCCCAATTTTTTCCCACCAATGCATAAACCATAGGGGGAATCCTGAAGTTTTAGAAATATTTGTATTTAAAGAGAAAAACCAGGTATGCTTTTTGGGTGGATTTTGATAGTAAAAAGTATAATTCCAGGCTTGGATGTAATCCCAATAGTTGAAATGAAAATCTTTAGGATTAGCTAATTTTAAAACTTTTGGTTTAGCAGGATCAAGTCCCCATTCCTGAGGATGGAGAACCCTGATAATATACACTTTGAATGTGTTATAGGAGTTTTGAAATCTCCTTGGGTTACATGGTTATGGTGAATTTGAACTGATTCTGTCTCCACAAGCATTGTTTCATAGACATATCTCAGTCTTCCTTCCTGAACCATGTAAGTTTGGTTTCTCAAATATCTTTCTTTGATAAACCAGGGATATTGTTGCCATTGTTGATCTTGAATTTGAAGAGGCACAATTTTTTCCACATGGTTCTTTTGATGGTAAACAACTTCAGAAGCCAGAGCTTCTTTAGCAGCTTTGGTCTACCACTATTTTTGAAAATAGTGAAAACAACGAAAATGTGTTTTTGTTTTGTTTACAAAATCACCAACGCCACAACCACCACTCCACCGCCACAACAACAACAACCGTCACCATCGCCACCACCACCACTGCCATCGCCACCACATCCACCATCGCCATATTTTTAAAAAGGTGAACACAAGCATATTTTTAATTACAAAAAACGTGAACACAACATATTTTTATTTTATGCTTTACAAAAAATTAATCAAAACTAAACAAACATAAAACAAACACAAAAATCAGAAAAGTTACCAAACATACCCCTAGATGTCCTTCCGCACAGAAACCCATTCGCTTAGTCGAAGCTGACTTAATTCTGAAACTGAAGAGCTCGTGTAATAGGTATTTCCAAGATTAAATAAGCAAGCAATATGACCCTGCAAGCATATGTGACATTGGTTAAAAGTACAGGACACGAGCATACAGAAAGTGCAAAAAACTGAAGGTTTCTCATCCTAATTCACAGTATACACTACATATGAGAGAGAGAGAGAGAGAGAGAGAGAGAGAGGATATAAATTAACACAGCAAACTTGACTCTATGACTTGCGGTCGGGAAAACTGCTGGCATGTGGGCTAATAATAGGTTCCCACGTTCTCTCGTTGATGAAGAAGAGCCATTAAGGCCAAGGCAAGCGTGAGATACTGCCCCAATATTGTAAAGAGACAAGATTGTTACTTACTGCCAAGGATACTCAGCTCGAACAAGTATTCTCCCTAGCTTTAATAGCACAACCCGCTCAACCAACCAATCCTTCAACTGAGTAGGTTTACACCAAACAGAAAATACAATAGGTTCCAGCCAATGTACCCTTCCCAGAAGATGCAATATGGACACCTAATCATCCATTCACCACAGATACCAGTTAAGGAATCTCAAAGTGGATTGTATCAGCCCTGACCTCCATCCCAATGGGGTATGCCACAATGACAAACTACCATGATCAAATAAATCCGATCAAACGGCAATTCCCTTACTCACCTACCTAAACTCAATCACATAATTTACCCATGACCTAACAGACCTAATGCAAAACAGAAACACAAGGAAAAATGAAATAAAGAAAAACTGAATCAGTATTCTTATTTACAACAAACAAGTCAAGAACCTTACCACAGCAACAACTTGTTCTTCTTCTGGAAGTTCGTTCATGGAAACAGGGCCCTTTTCTGGGGCTTCACACTCTAGTCTGTTGTTCCATCATCATCTTCTTTTGACCCTCAGGCAATGGACAACACACGATACTTAACAATTGATTCCAAGAGAAAAATCAAGTGTTACATGAAATTGAAAGATTATCCACCTTTTTCACTCCTGATGTTGACAAAT
This sequence comes from Actinidia arguta var. hypoleuca, assembly GCA_030159115.1. Taxonomy (NCBI): domain Eukaryota; kingdom Viridiplantae; phylum Streptophyta; class Magnoliopsida; order Ericales; family Actinidiaceae; genus Actinidia; species Actinidia arguta. The sequence continues at coordinate 16,305,959 of BRYE01000011.1, read as the reverse complement.
CGGCATCATCCTACATTGTCAGAAGAATACATCAAAGACGTTAAAAGCCTCCTTAGGGGAAAAAAAAGCATGTTACATGAACTCCCAATTCCCAATCAGCATATACATAGTGATCCATTGTAGTTTCACCAAACCGAATCAGTTTAGCAAGTTAGAAAATCGTAACAACTATTTGAACATCTTTAATAAACCACAATCTTATGCCTCTACTCCTTTTAGATCATATAACTGCATTTGGAAACATATGTGAACTAGCTAACGCATGGATTTTCAGAAAATTACCCAATTCTACCATAGTGCCTAATGCCTATCCCAAAAACCAGCTATTCATATAAACCATTGCGCAAAACCAAAAACACGTACAATGAATATAAGAATGCCACCGAGTCACCGACCTATCACGTACAAATCTAAGATAAAAGCAAGAATCAAACCCTAAAGAACATTGTGAATCTGTTGGCTTCGATTTCAATAAAAAGTAGAAAGCTTCGCTAAACGAACTGACCTGACGCCATTGTTGCAGAGATTCGGTGCTCGCGGGATCGAAATCATTTTGCTGTCTCACCAGAGCCGGGAAAAGGAAAGGTTTTAAAGGGCAAACTTTACCGTGGGTCCCTGTAGTTTAGGTAAAGTTTCATTTTAATTATATTTCGAACAATTATAATTTTACAGCTTCCAATTAGTTGAAATGTGAGCCCTCCATCAAAATTCATTAAAAATTATAGTGTAAATTTCATAGGTTTTATAAGGGGATAAAATATCAAATACCATCTCTTGCTGAGCTAGGGCAAGCACCGTTGCCAAACTGCCGCTCTATAATAAGCTCGGCGGGGTCTTTATGCCGACTAAGCAGCAACGGTCGGCGAAGATCCCAAGGCACATCAGTAACAACAAGGCAATTTGCACAGATAGATTTTCTCTGACCCCCTACCCTTGGATTGAGGTGTTAGCGATATTACGAGATAGCAACCAATTGTGCCTTAAGGTAAGGCTGGGTCAATCGCCTACTTACTGATACAACAGTTAACGCATCCTGGCACACGCTGCGCTTCAATCTGCCCAGTGACGTGATAGTTGGTGTGTCAAAATACACATCAAATTATACTATAAGGTCAGGGCTCATGATTTCAAATGTACACAATACTTGTTATCTCAAGACTTAAACAAACTTTCTCTTTCTAAAACTTTCGACCACTTACTCGACTGTCAGAGAATAATTTTTGAAACAACTCTGACGAGCGTTCTCATTATTTATGTCTTGCAGTTCTGTCCAGCAAGCCTTCAAGCATTGTCCACCAATGTCAACTGTCGTGCAAACGTTGCAGGTGTCTATTTTCGATTTCTCTCTATCATTTTTATTACTTATAACTAGATAATTTTTTTTTATTTCATTTTATTCCTATTTTTATGGATGGAGAGACCGACTTAAAATTCATTGCAAACTTCAGAGTTTTAATTATTAAAATTAAACCTATAGATACCATAATGAAACATTTTCTAAACTACAAGGACCAACGTTGAAATTTACCCAACAACAAAAATATCTAAATTATCTCATCCGGTTGTCGACGTGGGACATACAGTGGCAAAACAAAGTCAAGCAGGTCAATTCATTCCTTTTGAATGATGCGAGACGGGCCGTCGTTTTGCTTTGAGGGTTAGTTGTGTAAATTGCGATAAAAAAAAATGAAAAGGGGTAAAAAGTATAAAATAAAATAAAATGTAAAAGAAAACTTTATTTTATTATAATTTTTTTATAAATAAACTTTTTTTGTTATTAAGTTACTATTGCCATACAATTGTGAGAGAATAAGATGGGAAGAGTGAGGGGGAAATGGGTAAAAATTAAAATTCAAAAAATAATTGGTTAATTTTATATAAAAAATACTTTTCATAAAAAAATAATAATTTGGAAGTCATGGTAATATGGAGTTGTGTAATTATCTTTGATGATGTTTCTTTTATGCAAAATTGATTTTTTTTTATTATTTAATTATGAAAAGTGTTTTTCAATCTAATATCAAAATGGTAATAACTCATGTAATAATCACTTGTTTAATGACCGCTTAATAAATGGACATACGTTGACAAAAATAGCATATTGATATGTGGTAAAAAAAATACGAAGTTAAGATAACTCTATATAAATATGACGCATAGAATTTCAATAAAAATGGGAGGATTAATAGTTTTCATATCAAAAAAATAAGTATTGGGTACTTCTAAATAGAGAGACTCGCCTTACCCACATTATTGTTCATTTTATCCTTTAATCATTTTCCTCGCCCACTCAACCGTCTGACCTTCTCCCCCTCACCTCCCTTTTGAATCCCTGACAAACGCCCTTAGAAATTCAAAAATCAATACACTCGTGCCCCTTCTCATCTAAATACACTAATCCTGTTTTTTTATCGCGAAGGTAAATAAAATATATAGATAGATGAAAAAAAAGAAAAATTAAAGAGGGAGAAACTACTATCGATTGAGTAGTAATTAATGTACATTTTGTATGAATATTTATACACTCTTTTAC
>BRYE01000011.1:16188426-16193426 GCA_030159115.1 Actinidia arguta var. hypoleuca | reverse complement strand
AAACTCATCAGAGCTAAAGTTATCAAGGAAGCTCAATATCCAGATTGGTTAGCTAATGTCGTCGTCACCCCAAAAAAGGGGGGAAAGTGGAGAGTATGCGTGGACTACATTGATCTCAACAAAGCATGCCCAAAAGACAATTTTCCACTGCCAAAAATTGATTTGATAGTCGACGCCACATCTAAGCACGAACTTCTTAGCTTCATGGATGCCTTTTCGGGATATCACCAGATCAAGATGTTTCCTCCTGACGTAGAGAAAACTTCATTCATCACAGAACGAGGATTGTATTGCTACAAGGTCATGCCATTTGGTCTCAAAAATGCTGGGGCTACTTATCAAAGATTGGTGAACAGAATGTTCAAAGAGCTGATCGGAAAGACCATGGAAGTATATATAGATGACATGCTCGTTAAAAGCCTCGAAGCAGCAAAGCACGTCGCCCACCTCGAAGAAGCTTTCAACATTCTGAGGAAACACAGGATGATGTTGAATCCTTCCAAATGCATTTTTGGCGTATCATCTGAAAAATTCTTAGGGTTCTTGGTAACCAAGCGTGGAATTGAAGCTAATCCAGACCAAATTCAAGCTCTGCTAGGGATGAACTCGCCCAGAAATATTCGTGAAGTCCAGCAGTTAACTGGGCGGGTTATCGCCCTCAACCGATTTGTTTTCAAATCGGCAGACAACTGTTTACCGTTCTTCAAAATCCTAAGGAAAAATCAAAATTTCTAGTGGACGAGAGAATCGGAGGAAGCTTTTCAACACCTCAAAGAGTATTTAGGGTCGCCTCCTCTGCTTGTGGTTCCAACCAAGGGGGAAGAATTGTTCATATACCTCGCCGTTTCGACCACAGCAGTAAGTGTCGTGCTCATCCGAGAAGAGGACCATGTCCAAAAACCGGTATACTATGTTAGTAAGGTCCTGATAGGTGCTGAGAACAGATACGTGATGATTGAAAAGCTCGCCTACGCCCTCCTGATCGCCGCCAGAAAACTTCGCCATTATTTTTAAGCCCATCCCATCACCGTGTTAACCGATCAGCCGTTGAAACAAGTTCTTCAACGACCAGATACCTCGGGGAGACTCCTGAAATGGTCCATTGAGTTGAGCGAATTCCATATTAACTACAAATCGAGGATGACAATAAAAGCCCAGGCTTTAGCCGACTTCGTGGCTGAATCCACTCACAAGCCCGATCTAGAATTCTCGGAGGAAGGGATTCGCAACTCAGAAAAATACCTTGAAAGCTCGGAGAACAGTCTCGACAGCTCGGGAGAAGGGCTCGATAAATGGACATTATTTGTTGATGGGTTTTCCAATCAACACGGATGCGGTGCAGGGCTTGTTCTCCAAACCCCGGAAGGTGAACAAATGGAATACGCCATACAGATTGGATTTAAAGTCACCAACAACGAAGCCGAGTACGAAGCACTCCTTGCTGGATTACGGGTCGCCACAAGAATGGGAGTCCAATCAATTGAAGCCTATAGTGATTCTCAACTAGTCGCCAACTAGGTTCAGGGAGATTACCTCGCCAGGGACGCACGAATGGCAGCTTATCTAGATGAAGTCAAACGCTTGACTCAGAAGATCAAAAAGTTCACCATTCAACAGATCCCCAGAGAAGAAAATAGAAAAGCAGATGCCTTAGCCAATCTTGCTTCAGCTTTTGATTTTATATCAGACAGAAATATACCTTTGGAATTTTTGTCCAAACCAAGCATTGAGGTTGCCAAATCCATCTATACGACAGAAATAAATCCGACCTGGATGGATGAGATCGCCACCTACCTTCAGGACGGAACACTACCAGAGGAAAAACTCCAAGCCCGCCGAATCCGCTACAGATCTGCAAGGTTCTGCCTACTTCATGGAATTTTATACAAACGATCCTTCTCTAGTCCTCTCCTAAGGTGTCTCCGACCTGATGAAGCCAATTATGTGATGCGAGAAATCCACGAAGGCATCTGCGAAAATCATTCGGGAGTGAGGTCGCTGGTACGAAAGGCGATTCGCCAAGGCTACTTTTGGCCCCAGATGGGACAAGATGCAACGAAATACACCAGGGAGTGTGAAAAATGCCAGAGGTTCGCTCCATCCAACCACCTTCCCCATACCGAGATGGTGCCAATTACCAGCCCCTAGCCATTCGCCCAATGGGGGATCGACATACTAGGGCCTTTGCCTCAAGCTCCATTACAGAGGAAGTTCTTAATCGTAGCTATTGATTACTTCACAAAGTGGGTAGAAGCTGAACCACTGGCCAGAATCACGGAAAAGAATACGAGGAATTTTGTTTAGAAAGGTATCATCTGCCGATTCGGAATTCCCAAAGTTCACATTTCAGACAATGCCAGGCAATTCGACAATGATGGATTCAGGAAATTCTGCTCGGACCTCGCCATTTCACATCATTTCTCCTTGCCCGGTCACCCTCAAGCCAATGGCCAAGTAGAAGTCACTAACAGAACCATCCTCAGAAATTTGAAAATAAGATTGGAGAAATTCAAAGGAGAGTGGGTAGAAGACTTGTCGAGCATATTGTGGGCATATCACACTACTAGCAGGATTCCTACTGGTGAAACACCTTATTCCATGGTCTACGGAACTGAATCAGTGATTCCTGTCGAAATCGGAATGCCAAGTTTCAGAACTTCAAACTTTGACAGAAATGGCAATGATGACGAGCTGAGACTTAACCTCGACCTCCTTGAGGAAAAGCGGGAACAAGCAAGTATACGCCAAGCAACTTATAAGCATCAGGTCGCCAAATATTTCAACCAGAGGGTCAAACACAGATCATTCTTACCTGGCGACCTAGTTCTGTGAAGAGTTACCCTCTCAACTAAAGAGCCAAATGCTGAGAAGTTAGGACCAACATGGGAAGATCCTTACAAGGTCATCAAGGTAACTAGACCAGGAACTTATTGGTTGAAAGACGTGAACGGAAAAGCACTCTCCCATCCTTGAAATGCTGAGCATTTGAAGAAATATTTCCAATAACTCCCCTGGGCGAAATACTTGTAACTCCTAGATTTTATTTCGAGTAATAAAACTTCTCCAGTTTATTTCAATAACAAAGTACAGGATCTTGGTCGCCTATTCAAGATCGCCAGTTCATCGAAAGATGACGGAGGTATCTTGGTCGCCTATTCAAGATCGCCAGTTCATCGAAAGATGACGGAGGCATCTTGGTCGCCTATTCAAGATCGCCAGTTCATCGAAAGATGACGGAGACATCTTGGTCGCCTATTCAAAGATCGCCAGTTCATCGAAAGATGATGGAGGCATCTTGGTCGCCTATTCAAGATCGCCAGCTCATCGAAAGATGACGGAGGCATCTTGGTTGCCTATGCAAGATCGTCATCTCATCATAAGATGACGGAGGCATCTTGGTCGCCTATTCAAGATCGCCAGTTCATCGAAAGATAAGACATCTTGGTCGCCTATTCAAGATCGCCAGTTCATCAAAAGATAAGACATCTTGGTCGCCTATTCAAGATCGCCAGTTCATCGAAAGATAAGGCATCTTGGTCGCCTATTCGAGATCGCCAGCTCATCGAAAGATGACGGGCATCTTGATCGCCAAATTTAAAAGTCGCCAGGTCACTGAAAAATGACCTCTCCTATCCTAGTTTGCCATTAATTAAAGAATTAAGAAGCCATTAAAGTATTGCACATCACCAAAATATATTCATTCAACACCGAGTAGAAAATCAACATTTATATTCATGACGATTAAAATTACAAATTACATTTACATTTATGGTAAAGGGGGAGGGTTATCATCGCCTTGAGGAGCCGCATCGCCCAGAGGGTTCGCATCTCCTTTTTCAACAGTTTCCTCCTCGCCTCCTTCCCCTTCATCCTCCTCGTTAAGCAGGTCGAGGTCGAGACGCATTTCCTCCAAATCTATGGCCAGGTCGGGATGGTGGTGACGGAGCTGTCGTTTACAGAAGTCAAACCCTTCGCCAAAGTATTTCGAGGAGGCACTTTCGACAGCCTCGGAGAAATCTGACGAAGATCTGAATTCTTCAACAGCCAGCTTTCCTGCACGCTCCACTCTCCCCCTCAAGTCTTCAACCAAAAGTCCTGCCTTTGTCAGACTGTCGGAGAAGGAGTCCCTTTCAACCTTTAGTTTGGCGAACTCGTCGCCGATCTGCTGTTCCCGAGCTCGGGCCTCAGACAGTTGCCGCTCCAGATCGGTGGATAACTGCTGAAGGCGAGAGACTTCAGTATCCAAAGAGGCAGCTCGCCCCTGCTGAAGGCTTGCTTCCTCGATGGTCTCCCTGCTCTTGACCGCCAAGGAAGATCCGAACACAAGCGCCTGCTACAAATAGATCTAATCAGATCAAACCAATCATATTTAGCAAGGATAAAACGAATAGAAGATAGTATCAAAATGATACCTGACCGAGAGCTTGGAAAAATTTCGAGGCAGTCTGGTCCAGAGAGAGCTGCCCCACCTTCTCTTGATCCGCAGGAGGGATTACCCCTCGAAGGATCTTCTCGGCCACCGAAGGGCTCCCCAAGATGGAGGCCCTCAGATCAAGAACTGTACCCAACGATGGCGAGCTTCCCTCCCCGGGACCAGAAGAAGGGGCCATAGGATGGTGTGCTGGACCAGACTTCTTTTTTGGTTCAGGAATGGGGGCTTGCCCCTTGCCTTTAGAGTCATCCCCGGACTTCGCCTTCTTGCTCGGCGAGGAGGGAGGTTCATCCGCTGGACGCTTCTCGCCAATAACCACCCTCTTTGCAGGAGGACCAGATTTTTTGGATGAACTCTCACCTCGGGCTCTCTCCACCCTTTCGCCGAGCTTCTTGAGGCTGATCCTCCTCGATATTTCTGCAAAAAAAGAAAAAAAGAAGATATATATCAGACGTAAAAAGATAATCAACAAAGGGAGGAAGAGTATACCATTCGATCTAAGCTCGGGGGATAGCTCAGAATCCGATCAGAATTCTGATGTCGAGACCGAGCTTGATCCCAACTTTGA
>BRYE01000011.1:16178426-16180926 GCA_030159115.1 Actinidia arguta var. hypoleuca | reverse complement strand
CAAAAAAAAAGGGTGAAATACCCTGACCTCCCTTGAGGTTTCAGTTTAAGATACAAAGTCCCTTGAGATTTTGAAAAAGATACTGACCTCTCATGAGATTTCGATTTAAGACACAAAACACTCTGACGTTAGTCAACTGCCACTGACAATGACAGAATTTGATGAGCTCAGCAACATTTATTGTTACAATACCCATTTTACCCCCTTTTTTTTTTAACATCCAATTAAAAAAGGATAAATTACGCTAACCACCCCTGAGATTTGGGTTTAATTCACAAACATAGTTTATATTTGTTATTTTAACTAATCTAATTTTTTTTTGATACTTTTGGATTAGATTAAACTAGTTTTTTTGTTTTTGTTTTTAAAAAAAATAGCTACTTTAATTTTTTAGTTTTTCATTTTAGTGAATTTTTTAAACTATTTTGATTAAAATTTTATACTTTTCTGATTTCTCTTGACGAGATGAGACTGAAAATATACTTTTTTTTATTTAATTTGATAAAAGGTCAGACCAAAAAAAAAAATCAACGAATTAGTTTTTTTTTTTTTTTTTGTCTTTTGTGGATTATTTTTTAAATTTGAAAAAAAAATACATTTTCAAACTCATATAATTTATTGAAGTGTTCTTGTTGTGATACTTGTTCCAATGATAGCATCAAATTTGTGCATTTAATTCATTTTTTGAGTTTAGAGTGTGTGGGTTGTGAGTTTATAGATTGAGAGAAAGAAAATTGAGGATAGACACCTGTGGTGATCCTATGATTGTACAGGTAGCAATAGTTGCTCACCAGTCAACCAGAGCCTACCTGCGACACATAAACAATGAAAATGGTGGGGGGGAGCTATTTTTGAGAAACAGCTCTCCGGACAGGTCTGCTTTTGATAAGATGTTTTTGAGTGAAAACTCTATATATACAAGGATGGAGTGTGCTTGAAAGTAATGCATGAGTTTTCACGAGGCTAAAATTAGGGTCAGAACGAGCTTCTTCAGCGGCAGGTACCTTGTTTGAAAATTTGTAAATATTTTACTAACAAAGTATCGAGCTAGCGACATGTTTAGAAACAACGAGATAGATGTGGAGCAACTCTCCCTCATCCGGAGTGGAAAGAAGCGACGGTTCAATTAAATACTTCTTGAATTGTTAGAGCGTGAGCTCGCACTCTTCATTCCATAAAAACTTGTATTTTTGCGAAGGAGTTGAAAAAACGGACGGCATTTGTCAAAGGACTTACCGATGAATCAGTTAAGTGTTGCTACTATTCTGATCAGTTTTTGAACCTCCTTTGCAATACTTGGGCTACAAAGTTGTTGATCACTATAATTTATTCTAGATTTGTCTCGATCCCTCGTCTTGACACCAAGTGTCCCGAGAAGTTTTCCAAGCTCATCCCGAAAATGCACTTTGCTGCGTTCAATCTCAGCTTGTGTCTTCTTACTATTGCGAACACTTCGATTGGATCACTGACATGGTCTAGCTCTCTTTTGTTTTTAACCACCATATCATCGATTTACTCATCCATGTTTTTTTCATGATTGACTCAAATATTTTTGTGATCATCCTCTGATATGTGGCTCTAGTGTTTTTCATCCTAAATGGCATAACCTTTTAGCAGAACATGCCTCAAGGATGATGAATGCAGTTTTCTCTTGGTCGGGCTCGTGCATTACTATTTGGTGGTAACCTAGGTATGCATCCAGGAAGCTCATCCGGGCGTACCCTGAAGTAGAGTCCACCAATTGATCAATCTTTGGCGAAAAAAAGCAGTCTTTCGGACAAGCCCGATTGAGGCTTGTGACGTCGACGCAGACCCTCCACTTACCAGTATTTTTCTTTACCACGATTGTGTTTGACAAACATCTTGGGTAAAGAACTTCCGGTATTGCACATGCCTCATTTTAACTTTTTCACTTCTTCAATTACAACATCCACATGCTCGGTTGCGAATCTTCTTCCTCATTGTTTCACTGGTCGGGCGTCGGGGAGGACGTTTAGTTCGTATTTGATGAAATTGGAGTCTATCCCGGGCATCTCATAAGGTGTCCATGTGAAGACCTCGATATCAAAACTAGATGAACTCAGTTTTTTCTCATTCCTCCAAGTTTGCACTAGTAAGAAAGAAACGATCCAAGCTTGACTTATCCAAATCATAGCGTATTAGGTCCTCCACGACCTTAGTCTCGGGATCCCTTCTGATGTCCTCCAGAACCTTACACTCTTCCTCGATCAATTGCACCTCTTTCATGGTCGCCTTAGTGGAGATCGTAGCGAGGTAGCATTGTTTGGCCACCACCTGATCTCCATAAATGGTCTCTTCACCTTGGGGGTGGGGGGTAAATTTGATGACTTGATGCAATATGAAAGCTACTCTGTTCATCCTATGCAACTAATCTCGACCTATGATCGCATTATATGGAGAGGGAATGTCAACAACAACGAATTCTATCACCACCTCGAATTTTGAGAGTTACGGTTCCCAAAGGCTAGTGAGACTGAGC
>BRYE01000011.1:16158426-16160926 GCA_030159115.1 Actinidia arguta var. hypoleuca | reverse complement strand
TCATGCAACTGTAAAGACTTTTATATTATAAATACTAATGTATACGATTGCTAAATGTTGTGGTGATAAACATTTTTTTCATTTCAGATATATATCTTGGTGGGAGATTTTGTTTCGTAGTTGATAAGACACGATCGCTAAAGATTTGTTTCGTTTTATATCCTTCAATTTTCAATTAGATTTTACGTTTGTCCTTTATGTTTTAATTCAAACACATTTAATCCTAAATCTTGGAGATAATTACAATGTGGACTCTTCATTCACATTCGTTAGAATATGTGAACGAAAATGGGCATGTGCCACACGCAACAATACAAAGGACAATAATGATTTTTTAGACTTTTTTGGTGATACGTGAGTTTTTTTTCAGCCTTCAATGAACTTTTATCCAAATTAAATAATTTTTTTATATATTTTTGGATTCCTCTCGTCAAGAGGAATCAAAAAAATATAAGATTTTGACTCAACGGTAAAAAGAATACACTAAAGATAAAAATAATATTATATGTATACTAATTTAAAAATTTTAATATGATCATATACGTGACACATGCGTCGACATATTCTAATAGATGTAGAAGAAGGATCTACATTGCAAATGATTTTAAAATTTAAGATTTAATATATTTAAATTAAAACATGAGAAAAAAAATAAAATACGAATAAAAGTTAAAAGAGCGTAAAATAAAAATTACCCTTTGAGTTCTAAGTTTCTAACTAAGTCTCACTTTGAGCTAAAATGAGAGAGAGAGAGAGAGAGAGAGAGAGAGAGAGAGAGAGAGAGAGAGAGATTTCCAATTGGCAGCAGAGTGAATCATCAATTAGATAGATTGACGGTCGAGAACAGCTCCAAGCCTGAACTCTTGGCTCGTGATTTCCCATGTGCGAGGTAGCTATTCATCCAATTCAGACGGCCACGTGTAAATGAAAGCGTTGGGTTCACGTGTGAGTAGTAATAATTCGAAGATGGAAATCGGTGGGCCTAAGATAAATCGAGTTGGGATCACAAGCCAACTGAGCCGAGCGTTTAAAAAAAAAAGCAATAGAATCAATACAAAAGCCTATGTTTTTTTTAAAGATACGAATGTTGAATTGAAATACAAATTATGTGAAACCATTAATATAGTATTTGTTGATTTTTTCTGAGTTTAAATATGTAATTTGATAAATTTATAATCTATTAAATTGACTAAATTTGTAATAACTCATCCTCATTATTATAAATTCAGGGGTAAGAATTTATAAATACAACAATAAAATGTTGTTAAATTAAGACACTATTATATAATATTTATGAGCATAGAGTCTTTTATACCCCATATGTTACTTTTTGGGTGAAATACAATGACCTCCTCTAAGGTTTGCTTTTAATACATAAAGTACCCCTGATGTTTGAGAAATTACAATAATTTCTCCTGAAATTTGAAACTTATAACAGATTTTTTTTAAAATACACTGACCATTCGTGAGATTTTGGATTAATACACAAAGCACCCCTGAAATACACTGACCCCCAGGGGTGCTTTGTGTATTAACCCAGAAATTCAGGGGTGGTCGGTGTAATTTCTCAAACGTCAGGGGACATCTATATTAAATGCAAACTTCAAAAGAAGTCATTGTAATTTTTCAAATGTCATGGGTACTTTGTGTATTAACATGAAATCCAGTGGTGGTCAGTGTATTTCACCTTTATTTTTTTGGTGCCTAATTTTGCTTGTTAATGAGGTTGCTTGTTCGGCTAGTATGTTATATTATACAATTACTTCCTTTAGTGGCATGTAAAGATATCTAATTTTGTAACTTAAGATAATTGAGAGTGATATGATATTTTTATATGGATGCTATTATTGTTGTTAGTTAATGATATGGAACCCTAGTTAAAAATTATATTTTTATTTATTTATTTATGGAGTACTTGATTTTTTTTATTTAGTTAAAAATTATGATGCGAGGGCAATCATGAAAAATATAAAAAAAATATTAATCCAACACCTATATCCATTGTAAAACAAATAAGTGCATATTGAAATTCCACATGATTGATAATCTGATTTAGTCCAACTGAATTTGTTATCCAACTTTAAATCCAATTAAATTTATAATTCGCCAAATTCAATCTCCAAAACAAATTTGACATTTGTATAATGCATAATTACATGTAAAAAATACTCAGTTCATCCCAATTTATTTATCTTCTTTTGAAATTTGTGTCATTTAATTAAGTTAACAAATAAAATATTATCGTAAATAATTTTTTGAGATTATTTTACACCAATCAAAAGAACTTAATTAGTTCTTATATATGAAAAGTTTTTAAAATTATCAAATACAATATAAATTATAAAATACAGACAATTTTTTGATATGCTCAGAATAGTAAAAATTGACAAACAAATTAGGACGAAGAAAGTATAATCCTATATAGCACTCTAATATCACTTGTTGGAATTTCTTATTGCAATGCCTACATGGCTACACGTATGGCTGTAAACGAATCGAA
>BRYE01000011.1:16098426-16100926 GCA_030159115.1 Actinidia arguta var. hypoleuca | reverse complement strand
AAACAATGCTGAACTGCTAGATGGAGAATTGTGGTCTCCATTCGTCGTCCAAGCCCTTCCTCCGGCTGTCTCCATTTCCAAACATTCCCTTAGCTCCGAAACCACCTGACTCATGACTGGCCTTTGGATGGAATTGCGTTCCACACATGCCATTGCTGCCTCCAGAGCTTTCCAGGCAGATTTAGCGTCGAAGTCACTTCTCAACTGGGAATCCACGATGTGCTTAATTTCAGCTGTTTCTAGCTTTGTCTCACCCACTAGATTATGTGAGCGTTCTCATGGCTTTTCAGTATTGGGGGTTGGCCTGTGAATCTGTGATCAGTTCTAGTAACACTATCCCAAAGCTGTAAACATTGCTTTTCTTGTTCAGCGAATTCAACTCGTGATACCGGCATGAAACATGATCTACATATGTAACGTTCGGTTGCTGAAGCTATCCATATAATGGCTAATAAGATATCGTGCCAATTATTCTGCATTAAAAGAATAAATATAAATGAGCTGTTATTGCATACATCATGATTAAATTTTGAGACACAGTTTTGGTACAATTTCTTATTTTCTGGGCTCTCTCTTATGTTTTGATTGTTAAACATGTGAAACTGTTGATATGTTGCTTTGATCTTGTCAATATGTTCAATGGTACCCACTCTCTCTCTCTCTCTCTCTCTCTCTCTCTCACACACACACACACAAACACACACACACACACGAGTAAGAGTTAACAAATGTTAGGCTACCTGGCCGGAAGTTGTCCGGAATAACCCTTTGATGCTTAAGTCAGTGACGCTTTAGAGAGAAGGGTTAACTTACTCAAAGATGAATGCATACCTTCCACTAGGGCCTTGACCACATAGTACTCTTTGGTGTTCTAGTCCTAGGACTTAACCATATCATCTGATCCTCAGGAAAGTCCTCACCTTATCAGGTATTGACATCCTAACCCACCAAGTATCTCCCCCAAATAGAACTCTTATCTCCACAGTTTTAGGCACCTTCTAGAATATTCTAGATAAGATAGGATTTCACCTTTGTGCGTGGGCACTCGGCTCTCCAAGCAAATACATCCCACTTAGGCCTAATCCGATCAAGTATGTTCCGGACCTAGCCCAATCCAGCACCCGAATATTTCAGGTCCTAAAGTTTGACCCACTTCACTATTAAAACTCCCCCAAACCCATCCCAAGATTGAGACCCATCTAGTCTGTTTTTTTCTTACCTTGGACAGGTTCTTGTGATCATTTGAAAAAAACAATTGTATAACCCAAACCCACCCTGATTAGGCTTGCATAAGTACTTAATTTTAGCTTGCTTTCTTGATTTTGTTTTCTTGGGTCAACCATATTGTAAATTATCGATGGCCTTTTTGAATTCAAGCAACTGGAAATTTGCATTATTGTGTAATCATAAGCTGAATCCTAAACCAAAACACCCTGACAACATGTATATAAATATGGCACTAGTATAGATGATTTCATTGATTTGATCACCTAGTGAAATCTAAGAGATTATTTGAAAGTATCAATGGCAATTAGTTACTCTCCCAATTCTGTTCTTGTGAAACTTATCATCGTACTCGCAATCATTCTGTTTCCTCTCTCACTATGCGACCCAGTTTGGTTAACTCATAATCAAGGTAAATTTTCATTGCCATCTTGCTTGTTTTAGACCTTTACGGGATTTTTACAATTAGGGTTTCTTGATGCCAGAAGTCCTTCAGAGGCCTTTTTGCCCTAACTGTGTATGTTGCTCAACTCCTTTGGCACCCTTGCACTGCCGTTGTTAGTGTCCTGCTCCTTGACAAGCAACCGGAAACTTCATAGGTTAATTTTTTAGACCAATTTCAGTAGAGAAACCCCAATTGTCCCAAAATTTGGATAAAACAAAGTCCTCAGAATTCAAAATGAATGATTCAGGGCTACTTGGACGTTTGAATCTTACGTAATCAAGTGAATCTGAACCATTCACTTTTGAATTATGAAAATTTTTCTAGGTCTATGTTTTGAAACCATAACAGTGCTAGTTTCAATAATGCAAGTGTTGTTTCTTTTTGCCTTTCTGGGTACATCACCTTACTTCTTTTTTTTTGTTGTTTATGTTTATGTTGCTTCATAAGTGAACTATTTCAGTGGTTGTTTTTTATGTTAGTAACTTTTTGTTTCACATAATTCTTCTTAGGGATAAACAAAATGTGAACTCCTAAAACAGAAACCGAAGCCAATAAGAGGGTTTCACTTCATCCAATTATGGATTTCAACAAAGACAAAAGCAACAAACGTACACTTGTATAAATTCTCTCGCATAAGGTGTGTAAAATCCTACAAGCTACTATGTGGATCCCACACACCCATATGAAAAAAAGTTGTATAAATGTGTGTGAGTATGTATATTAGTAGCATTATTGTTCACCAAATGGCAAGTCGTAAAATGACTAAATTACCCCTCAAATGGCATGTGGACATGATCATTTCCAGTCGCATTCTTTGCAATCTAAACCACA
>BRYE01000011.1:16075926-16088426 GCA_030159115.1 Actinidia arguta var. hypoleuca | reverse complement strand
ATAAATAATACTAAATTTTTTTACTTTTAAAATAACAAGATTATTCTTATTTTTGAGTTTTTATATTTTTTTTAAGTTTGCCCTTATTTTCGTAATAAATTTGAATAATAGAGATTTATTTATTAAATAAGTTTTAATTAAGAGTAATTAAAAAGTAAACAATTGAGATTATTTTTTTCAAAAAATACTTATTAATAAAAATAAAAAATAAAAATTTATAATTAAATAATATATATATTTAAATATATATATATATATATATATTTATTTTAATTGGTGTATTAAAAAATTAGAATACTTAATTTTAATGACAATCTTGTTATTTTTGTTAAAAAAATAACTCCAATGAATAATATTAATAATAGTTTTAAAAGTAAAAAAGATCAATATTATTTTGAAAAGTGACTGTAATTATCAAAAATCTTAAAAAAAATAAATAAAATTTATTCAAATTAAAAATGGGGACTAAGATAAATTTTTTTGGCTCCAAATAGAATCACACGAAAATTTCACTAATTCACTTTGTGACTTCCACCTCCAATTGTGACGTGGAATATCTTAAACTAAATTCAAGCTTAGGCATCAATGTCGTTCTTTCATCTTTTTGCCGTTCAATTATCTTTTATGAGCCACTAATAGTAAAATTTGTTCTATGCACGTAGCTTCATTTTAAATATAAAAAAATAAGATTTATTTTAATTAAAATTATATTTTTGATGCGTTATAAATGCTCCCGTAAATATGCTTATGTAATATGCATATAAAACTATTATATCACTATGTACTAAATTCAAATGGATTTATATATATGTTTTACGATATGAGAAGAAAAAAAAAAGATGTTCCACTGAGTATGTAGACTTGATCAAGTTTTCCTATTAAATTTATTCCGTAAAAAAATAAATAAGAGAGCGAGAATAAACTGTAAAACAATGTATTATTTTAGTTTAGAAAAAGGAATATAAAACAAAAATAGTAGTTTAATTGTGAGATTGATTCAAAAAATGCAGAATAAATTTGCTTTTAGGAGATGAGTTCACCGTGAAATGGTTCTATAACGGGAGTTGGGATGCAATAAATCTTTTGGGGTTGGATCTAATATATTTAAAGTGATGTGATTTTATTATGGATCGGTTTCGGTTTCGGTTTCGGATTTGGTCAATGATATATTTGGTAATTGCCAGACAAACTTTCTCATTGAATTTGGGTGCCAATTTTTAAGATCGGTTTTTTTCTCAAAAAATTGTACCTAATAAATCCGAAACAGTTCCAAAAAACAAGAAGAGGAAAAAAAAAATATGTTCCACGGAGTACATAATCTTGATCCAGTTTTACGATCAAATTCAGAGCCGGTCCTGGGATAAATTCAGCAAGTTATTAGTCTTTGGTAACCCTTAATGGTAACCATCAGACCCAAAAAAAAAAAATTGATTTTTTTTATAACTTGTATAACTTTTTTTGGTAATGTATTAATAGTATAAGGACAATTATATTGGGATCGAACTTTTTTTGGTAATGTATTAATAGTATAAGGACAATTATATTGGGATCGAATTAGGACAATTTAAATGTCGAGGTCGGCCCTGATCATAATGCTAGGTTGGTAATGGAATACCTCCCGCAAAAAATGAATAGGCAAGCTAAAAGAAACTGTAAAAAAAAATTGCAATGTAGTAGTTTAGGAAGAAAAATATAAAATGAAAATTGTAGTTTAGTAATGAGATGCAAGATTCCATTTCAGACAATGCCGAAGAGATTTGCTTTTAGAAGATGAGTTCTCGATGAAATGATTCTATCATGAGAGTTGGAATCCATATATTTTTGGAGCTTTGAGATTCAAGTCCTGTGAATTGAATTTTTTCTTAAATAAATTAAGACTCGTTTAAAAATTATATATAGGTCTTGTGAGTTGGATTGTCTTGAATGATAAATTTTTTATTTCGTTTTACTATTAAACATATTACTCTTAAATATTTTACCATTGCTATAAATTTTTTTATATGTTTTTTTTATGTAGAATGATAAATTTTGATTATTTTTCTACTATTTTGTGGAATGAAGAATTTATCATTTTACAAGTTACACATAGCAAAACACAATATGAGAATTTGTTGAAATAATTAAAATATTTTCCTTTTTATTTCAATAATCTTTTGAGAATTAGTTGGAATAATAATAAAAAATTGACATAATTTTTTTTCTTCTTTTGTTGACGTTGTCTTCACCGTCGTCAATCTCGTTCTCGTCACCAGCTCCAGCATCGTCACCATTGCCGCCTATCGTCAATCAATTTTTCCGTTAAATATAGGTAAAAAAGAAAAAAAAATTTAGAGAAACCAAGCACTTAGAATTTAGATGAGTGCAAGTCCTTTGTAACTTTTTGAAATATTTTTTTTCATCAAAGTAAAATTTCATTAAAAGATAACAAAATTAAAAGTAATATTTGGGATATGATATATTAAAAGGATATGATTTTATTATGGATTTTTTTTTATCTGGTCAATGACATATTTGGTTAAAATTTGAATAGTTAGTACTTCATAAAAATACTTATCTACCGTTTTTGTCGAATGATTGAATCTTCGCTTTATTAAATAATTTTGTAAAT
Source organism: Actinidia arguta var. hypoleuca (assembly GCA_030159115.1). Taxonomy (NCBI): domain Eukaryota; kingdom Viridiplantae; phylum Streptophyta; class Magnoliopsida; order Ericales; family Actinidiaceae; genus Actinidia; species Actinidia arguta. Next base: position 16,085,818 of record BRYE01000011.1, on the reverse strand, counting down.
CGTGACTTAATGTTATAAGAAACATTAGGATCTTTTTTTCTATAGATATATAACGACTATCTCGAAGTCACCCTCTGTTCTAAAAATAACCACACTTATTTTTATCTGTAGCAATTCCGGACAATGTACTAGGTTTCCACAAAGAAATTTGAAAATACTCAATTAGAATAACATTAAAAAAGAATGTCATGACATATCAACCAAACAAAATTTAAATATAAAAAACATATCAAAACTAAACAGAATAATGAAATTCCAAATGTATTGCCAATAGAATAATGAAATTCCAACAAAAAGCAACCCTACCAATAAGGAAATGCCATACCTATGAGAAAAAAAAAATACTTAAAACAATATTTCATGTCCAAAAAGACTAAATCGTAAATTATTTCTAAAATTTAGAACACTCCTAATTTTTTCCCATTCAACCCTATCCAACTCTTTCTAACTATTTTCGATTTTCGGCGTAGTAGCATCCACGGTTCTCGGTGTGCCTGCAAAAAAATCCCCTAACGTTTTGACTATTTTGCCATTGATACATTGAAGTATACACAATTGGCCCCTTAGACTTTTGTCTCTTAGACATCTATGCTCTGTACAGGCTGGCCGACTTCTGTCCTTATTTCTAATAGAGTGGCCCCACAACTCTTAGACATCTATGCTCTATACAGGCTGACTCTTTTTTCCAACTTTATTTATATTTACATACAAGGTTCTATGAATTGTACATCACAAGTAAACTAATTTGAAGTGTACAAATGACTCTTGGACTTTCTCTCTCATTACTAACTCCGTGCTTTAATTTTTTAGTAATCAAAATATCCTTTTTTCCTGAAAAATTATTCAATCTCTAGACAAACAAACAGAAAATAAAGGGATTAGAGGAATCCCCATGAAAGAGGAGACTGACAGACTTCGTATTTGAGCTTTGATTTGATATCCAGATTGGTAAGAAGTTTTCTCTTTTTCTTTTTTTTCAACTGCAAGCGAAATGTATTGGGTGGGGGGATGAGATAGTCTTTTAAAATGTGTAGTGTTCTAAATTTATGAAATCTCATTTTGTTTGTTTGTTTGTGGATTGACTGGATCATTTAACTAGTGTTTTAAAATATTTAGTATTCTAAATCATAGCTGATGCTAGTATTTAAATTGTTTAGTGTTGTAAACCAATCAAATCCCATTGACTTCCTTTTTGTTGGGTGAAATCATTGGTGCTACTATTTTAAATTGTTCAGTGTTCCAAACAAATCAAATCTCGTCAACTATTTTTCTTAATGTTTATTCTTCTAATTTTTACAATGTTTAATATTTTTTTAGTGTATACATTTTGTATTTATTTGTTTGGATATGTGTAGTAGTTAAGACATTTAATTAATTTTGAGGTTATTTGATATAGGAAAAATTGAAAGAATAAGTCGACGACGATAAAGAAAATGACGATTGATATCTTATTCAAGAAAAAAGAGATCCAAAATTTTGAAGCTAGTAAGCCAACTTCCATTGGGCCCTCTAACTCCAATGTTAAAGCTTCAATATCCGAACATCGTAATTCTAAAGCTCCTAGAATTGAATTAGAAGAATTTTCATATCTTCTTTAGAATGTGATCATGAGTTACGTCGACAAATATCGAACTATTCTATCAATCAATAAGATGAAATTTGACGAGCTTATTTGTTTCTTTGTGCCTATAAAAGTGAATCTGTTAAGGCAATTTAGATACAATTCATTTGCACATTGTTATCAATTTTAAAAATATATAATTTAGCCTCCCTAAACGTAACTCCTGTGTCTAGGTCACTCATTTGAAGAAGATGCATCTCATCCAAAACCATCACTATGCAACCCTTCTTCTTTTGATGGACTCCATGACATATTTCCGGTTGCTCTAATATCAAAAAATAAGAATTTTAGCTCATCCGCATATTGTAGTCCACCATATCTAAATTGTCTTGCATCTGGATTAGTCTGCAACATTGCAATTTCATAAATCTGATATCTATTTAATAGCTTTATTTTGAAGGAAAAAAATATATAATCTCAAATTGATTATATAACACAATGGTCTTATCCTCGGGGGATTTCTTTTGGGAGCCAAAAAATGAACATATGTGTGGCGTAGTGGATACTAAAATGGAAGAAAGATAATCGAAGATAAACACTTTTGGTGGCTGATAAGCGGTTGACGGTAGTTGAAGGTTGCTTGTCCGATCTGCAAGATAGGAACAGTGAGAAATGCCACCGAAATTATCCCGTGACAGCTCTCTGACGATCAAGTTAGTGACCGAAAATGTGTTTACAGAAAGTGTTTTATAGCTAAAATGAACTAATATTACGTACCTTAGAAAGAAGAAAGGCGTGCTCGGAAGAGCCAGATGACATGTCTGAGTAGGCAGCTGACCTAAGGCATGATTGATACCTAACATGTCACATTATCAACGTCTGAATCCAAATGTACAGGAGTCAGAGAAAATTTTGTCGTGCAAGTTACCTTCCGGCATGCCCTTGGGATCTCCGCCGACCGTTGTGTCTCGACCAACTCCGGCGCAAAAATCGACCAAGCTTGCTATGGAACGACAGCTCAGCGACAGTGCTCCCCCTAACTCTACTTGAACGAGTACTTGATATTTTATCCTTTTACAATATGTTAAATTATTAAATAAAGAGATTACAAAAGATTAAGAACTGCAATTGAGTCATGGCAATACGCAATACCTAACCCACCATTAGTAGGCGTTCCATCAACAAGACATAAGTATAGGATCAGAACATACAGCAAAGCAGATCAAATAAAAAAAATCCCCCAAAATAATAGAAACTACTGCAGATAGAAGCCTTAAATCAGTTTCCTCGTTACGAGAACATTTTAGTTTGACTTCAGAAATGATAAATTATCCCAAATACTGGATCAGAAGCACTGAAAGATAAAACCCCAATAATAATGGACCCAATGACATGCACAGTGAGTGAGAGCGAGAGAGAATCATACCTGCAGATAACTGGAGGAGAGAGGAGATTCGTTGATGAGGCCAGAGAGAAGAGGAGAGGAGAGGCTTTGATCGGTGAGAACGTACAGAAAAGATAAAAGATAGGGATTTGAGCGCTGAATTGGGTTATCCAACGTGCCCTCAGTTAAAAATTTAAATTTTTGAAATTCGGTTTAGATTGTAAAGGTGCAAGTTTTTTTAGTTTTGGCCCTTTGGGGTAAGTATCCGTTATATTATTAAGAGAAAATTACTATTTGCCCCTCAAAGTATTGAGTAATTTTCACTTTGCCCCTTTAACAAATAATTTTCTACTTTGCACATTCAACTATATAAACCGTTGCACTCAACCCAACAACCATCTACAAAATGGATGAAAATTGTCAATTAGGTTGATATAGGCTAATACATGTTGAGTTGTTAATGTCGTGAAAAATATCTACCTTCAATTTGTATTCTACCTTATTTATTTCTAAATATCTCTTTCCTCTCTTCGTTGACAATGAAACAAAAAATATTATACTTGAATATTTTTTATAATGTTAACATAGGTTTTCCCTGGATCCGGGTTGGATCAACACATGGCGTGGTAATTTGTTGGATCCGGGTTGGATCAACACATGGCATGGCAATTTCTTTCCACTTTGTAGAAAGATGTTGAATGTTATGATTAATTATAACGATTTATATAGTTGAGAATACAAATTAAGAAAATTATTAGTTAAAGGGTAAAGTGTAATTTCTTCAATTTTCGATTCTTCTCGACATTATAAACACAATTTTTGGAAGAAAAAGAAGAAGAAATCAAAAAATCTCCAGCCACATTTCGATTGCAAGAAGAAGATTCGAAGATACATGACGAGGAAGACGACTTCAAATCTTCAACAGTTCGACCCTAAAGGTTAGTGGGTAGTACAAAACTAAAAGACGAAGATCTTGCTATTTGTCCAAAAACAACAACTAAACTTATCATTTTTTTTGTTGAAGCGTCTTCTTCAGATCCGTATCCTATTTTTAGGCTTTACCGTATCCAATCGTTACTCAATCTCAGAAGCCATATTCATGAGATAGTGAGCCGACCTAACCCACCTTAGTCGAGTGGGAATGAAAAAGTTGGCCTCATCCATTTGCTTTTGCAATGTAACCCAGACTACACCAATTGAATGCTTCAACTTGCTTGACGAAATTACAAGAGCTAAGTTTAACCTACTAGTAAAACATGCTACTCCTATTTTTAAATACATTCTAATCCTAGAGGTATCTTGATCGGATCATATTTGGAGGTCCTTTCTAAGTGTCGTATTCCTCTTTTTATAGATTCTAGAGCTAAGCGTCCTTTGAAAACTTCCAATCCCATGACAAAAAGCATCCAATAACCACCTTTTTGGCTTGAGTTTATGTGAGTACTTCCGACAACTTATTTTTTGGTATATGTTTATGGAAGTAACTTCCATGGAAATTTAGGACTAGTATACTGACAAGGTCTACATAAAGCGTGAATGCCTCGCCATTTTAATTTATGGGTAGCCAAAAACAAATACGAGACTAGTACTTGCATCAAATTGAGGATGAACCCTCACCAATTGTACATAATGAATGCACATGAAGCAATTCAATTTGTATTATTTTATCCAACAACAAAAGGTTTTACCAAATCTTCAACACACCGGTATCTGATCAACAGATACTGGTGAAGAAAAATAAGCAATATTACACCATATAATATACAAGACATCAATATTGGTTTATCTCATGGTATTTTCCACCATTTCGTGGTTGCTAGTTTTGGAAACTCATTCAACATTACAGATTATTCGCTGGAGTTAAGAAATATCTAAACATAATCACTACCTTGCAGAAGGATGACTTACCGAACTTTCAATGTCAAACAATGCTGAACTGCTAGATGAAGAATTGTGGTCTCCATTTGTCGTCCAAGCCCTTCCTCCAGCTATATCCATTTCCAAACATTCTCTTAGCTCCGAAACCACCTGACTCATGACTGGCCTTTGGATGGAATTGTGTTCCACACATGCCATTGCTGTCTCCACAGCTTTCCAGGCAGAGTTGGCGTCGAAGTCACCTCTGAACTGGGAATCCACGATGTGCTTGATTTCAGCGGTTTCAAGCTTTGTCTTAACCCACTGGATTATGTGAGCGTTGTCATGGCTTTTCAGTATTGAGGGTTGGCCTGTGATCAGTTCTAGTAACATTATCCCAAAGCTGTAAACATCATTTTCTTGTTCAGCGAATTCAACTCCTGGTACCTACATGAAACATGATATACATATATAACGTTCGTTGCTGAAGATATCCATATAATGGCTAATAAGATATCGAGCCAGTTATTCTGCATTAAAAGAATAACTATATATGAGTTGTCAATGCATACATCATGATTAAATTTTGAGACACAGTTTTGGTACAATTTCTTATTTTCTGGCCTCTCTCTCTTATGTTTTGATTGTTAAACAAGTGAAACTAATGATATGTTGCTTTGATCTTGTCAATATGTTCGCACGTACCCACTCTCTCTCTCTCTCTCTCACACACAAACACACACACACACACGACACCAAGATACAAAGACTTTAAAGTTAAACAGCAAGTTTGGTATCTAGCGTGATCATAATAATCAAGTGATATAACAAGTCCATGGACAGATGAATTATAATTTGGATATCAGCAAGTTGAATTTTTTTTATACATAGACTGAAGTTGGGAGGGAAAAAAAAAGACTTACTCTGGGTCGAGGTTACCCTGGTGTAAAAACAAGTGCAGTTGCGACCTGAGACTCACCATCAAGGGGCATGAATCTGGATATCCCAAAATTGGGAACTTTTGCTTGAAAATTTTCAATCAACAATGTGTTGGCAGTCTTAATGTCTCCGTGAATTATTGGTGACTTGCAACCATTATGCAAGTATTCCAACGCTGTAATTTCAGGATAATACTGCTGTTAGTTTAAAATTACTTTAGAACAAAAACTAGTAGAAATCAAGGAGTAAGAAAATTCTTGTGGTTTATCAGTTTGAGAACTTTGTGCTGCATCCACTGCTATTTGAAGTCTCTGTTCCCAACTCAATATAGTTTATTTTTTACCTGTACCAGCATTAAAAAGAAATATTATTGAACTAGTACTGAATGTTATGGTGAATGGGTAGTTAAGGGGGCAAAACGTGGTAGAGCACATAATTATCATATGTTCTAGACTGGCATAATAACCATTTTATTTATTAGATTTGAATCCAGAACACATAATTTCAGGTTAGCTTATAAAAGTTATAGACTTGCATCAATCTCATTATATATTCCTGTAAACCATGGTTATGAGATCCCCTTAAGAAACATAGCTTATAAGTTACTGTAAAAGATATAATCGTTCCATGTGAAACATCCAAAGAATTTCTTCACTGTGATGATAATTAGGCGTGAGAGCTTGAAAACTTAAGATTGACGATGACACTTTGGTAATATTCATAAAAAATCGAGAACCATACGTGTCTCAGAAGACAATGTAAACCTGTTAAATGCTCTTGTAAGCTTCCTTTAGCCATGGCGTCGGATATTAGTCCCTTGTGTTCACCTTCATCGCAGTATCCATTTAAAGAAACCAAGTTTATATGGTGGATTTTCGTCAACAACTGAGCATGTATTTCCAATGTATATCCAATTATTAGCAAAATTGAGCAGTTTTTGCAGTGTGCTATGGGCATCAAATTTGAAACTTGAAAATGGGTATGTGGGAACTTGCCTCTGTTAGAAATTGCTTAGACCCTTGAGGTGATGGGTCAGAAAGCATCTTCACGGCAACTTGAGTGCCATCATTCAAGTGCCCAGTATAAACTTTTCCAAACCCTCCTCGTCCGAGTACTTAATGGAAGTTGCTAGGATGCTTTTAACCTCAGAAAATTTAAAACGTTGACTCTTGACTCCAACATTTCATATTGTAAATTAAGCTTTGCATTGTGCTCCGAGACTGATGAATGAGATAATTTTTTGCATTGTAAGCATAATATTGTAATTTCAAAGCATACTACTCTAATTTCTGAATATAAAATCATTGTGTGCAATCGTATCCACAGAGCACACACTACCTCGCTGTTTCCTTCGTTTCATGCTCCACAAGATGGCCAAAATCATAATTAAGAGGACTAGAAATGAAGCAATAGATGCAATCACAGGAGGATAACACACTTTTTTTCGTTAGCACAAGAGACTTCAGATTCCCTTCCGTTCTATTGAAGGCGTAACATAGCAAAAGCTGTTATTTTTATATTGTTTTGCCATAATCTCTACATATCAAGATATAAAGAAAAGGAAGCAAAGGAATTGGACGACTATTTTGTTTCATGCTAACCCAATGAATCATTTTTTTGTCTTGTATGTTTATTTTACACCATCTTCAGTAACGTTAAGTTTTTAGATGAGTTTAGCCACATTGTACTAATTCTATCTTGACTATGGTTTTCCTTGTGATCCATTTTTCAGGGGGCAAGAAAAAAAAAACTACCTCAATATAAGGGATCCACTTTTTGATCTTTAAATGAAGGCTAATGGACCTGACCCTGTGAGATTATTCAATGATAGGATTCTGCAAAAGGTAAGTAGTTCGTGTCAGTTTTATAACTTGTTTGCAACCAATAAACTTACATTTGTTTGGAAGAAAAATGTTATATTAACTTACAAAGTCTTCAAGAAAGGAAGTAGGCTGAGAAAATCCGGTAGTGGTCCGGTCAAATTATTGTTTGACAAATGTCTGTAAGATTAGGACAGAATCATCAGCAACTTAAGGGGCATTCAGTGTAAATTTCATATTGTCAAATTGTATTTTATACCGCTTATTATACTTATAAATATTGCAAGGATGTGAGGCTGGAGAAGGAAGTAGCTATATTTCCATATAATGAGCTCTCGATGAGAGGTCCCTAGTTGCAATTCAAGGATTTTTTTATCAAGTGATTGTATTAATCAAAGAATAATACTCATTAAATTATGTAGTCTTATTGGTAAATTACAGACTTCTCCCGAGGTTTCTCGTTAATACAGATTTCCCCCGATTTTCAAGAAATTACACTCACCCCTCTATCATTTATTGTGTCTACAACGGTGTTATGACTCTCACTAGTCACTATCACACCCTATCTCCCTAACACCACTATCTTCCTGCCCCTGCATCATCACCATAACCGTCTCTTGTACACCATTACCACTAGCTCCTCCCTCCTAATCACCATCACCCATCAATAACAACAATCCCTTCCTTGCTTCTTCCCCCCTAATCATCTTCACCCATCCATAACAACAAAGTTGTAGACTAGTGGTTAATTTCTATGGATTTGTGGTTGAGGGGAGAGAAAAAGGGTAGAGACAGAGGAACTTCATAATTAGTAAGTTCAATTCGCCAAGGCTTACATTAATGGTGTTTTGACGTACGCGTTCTAGCCGTTTTATCTTGAGAGAAAGATGTTGTCAAAGTCTACAACATCCTCGGTAGGCGGCAAATCTTTCTTAAGGAGACTGCATTTGCAGGACTCGACTCGTAATTATATTTGTGTCTCATTCCTAATTTTTTGTTTTGTAATTGTAAATTCAATTTTAATTTATATGCAATTGCTATTAATGAAAATTATTCTTTGAAATTCAATGTTGTAGTATTTTTCCCAACATCTCTCTCTAACAATACATTAGGTTGAAGACCTTACAAAGCCCACAACAAGAGCCTCGCAAAGCCCATGAAGCCCATTTCATAATTTTACACAGAAGACGATAAATACGCTGGAGTTTCTAAATGCAACACAAAGTGGTCTTAGGACACCCCAATTTCTAAGTAGACCATAGTCTTATTGTAAAATATATAAGTTTATCTTAGTAAAAATCATTCTAATACAAAAATACTACTATGCAAACCACAAAATTTTAATACATTAAAAACTTACCAATAATATCAGGCTCCGTTTGGTTTCAGCTTTTTGTTTAGCTTTTTTTAAGCTTATAAGCAAAAAGCCAAAAAAATATCTTTTTGGCTTTTCTGTTTTTGCTTTTTTGTTTATTTTTATCTAAAGTAAACCCAAAAAATAAAAAATCTTGACTTTTTTGGTAGTAAACTTAAAAAAAACTTAACTTTTAAATATTACCAAACAGAGCTTCAATACAATCTAAATTCCTAAATTTCCTTCTCTTTACAAAAAAGCTCTTTCTATTTTACCCAAATTTCTAATTCTCTTCTCTTCAAAAATAAAAACTGAAAAAGTTCTTTCTTTCTTAACCAAAATTACCTAATTCCCTTCTCTTCCCAAAATTTTCTTTCTTCCTAAACCTTCAATGCCGGAACACAATGTCGGAAGACCCGAACAAAGTTCTCAGAGTTGTGGATATTACTAGATTCTGACACTTTCTTCAAAGCATGAACAATATACCTTTGTTCAAACTTACGAGTAAAGGTGTCGAACGGGTGGGCCGGCATGATACGTTTATTTGAGTAAATCTTAAATAATTTTAAATTTTCAATGTATTAAACTCGTTCATAACAAAAAATCTTGGCACAACAAGGCACGATTAGACATGGTCAATGGGACGTGTCAAGACTAGGTTTTTATTAACATGATTAAAATGATCACGACACGACATGAAGCATTAAATTGACACCTCTACTTACAACGATTTTTTGTCCACACGTACTAGTTTGAACATGAATATTTTGTTAATATTTACGATTATGAATAAAGTTCTTCATGTTGGGAATGTTGTAGGTTTTAAAATTGTTCACAATTACGAGAATGAACAATCGTTCTTTTGTTCATCTCTACATATGTGAAAAAATGACAAATGTTCATCTTTATGAATATGAACAAAAGAATAAATTTTTTTTTTTCTTCAAATAAACGTATACATGAACAAATGACGAAGT
>BRYE01000011.1:16038426-16045926 GCA_030159115.1 Actinidia arguta var. hypoleuca | reverse complement strand
GTCCTAATTGAAAAAAGTTATTAAAGGCTAATGTGATAATTTTTTTGTTTTAAGGGTCAAAGTGAAAATCGTTCAATACTTGTAAAATACTTGTAAGTTGCCCAATCCCAAAAAAAATCCGTAACAACTTCCTTTCAATCAGATTTTTTTCCACACAAGAACCATACAAACACACCATCGCAACTAAGGGGAAACAGAACATGGATCCTTCTTAAAAACAGTCTAATAAACCATTCAGCCTTGGACAAAATGCCAATTGAAGGACTGGATTCCCAGCGGAGCCCATAGTTGACTTATATGGTTAGGGCACCGTTGCCAAATCCTATTTTGTCTAATTTTTAGTTTAGGAAATCACTTTTTTTTTACTCTTTACAATAGTATTCTTCCTATTTTATTTAGACTTAATTAAACTATTCTTTATTTGAAAATATTTTGAAATTAACAGTTTTTGGTATCTCCCCCAAAAAAAGTTCAGGGGGTGATCAATGTCTCCCCTCTGTTCACAATAACCGGTTTTACAAGGTATATCGGAAAAGTTTAATTGCTCATATCAGCAATCCCAGTTAGCTGACCAAAGTTCAACTAACAAGGGGTAAACTGTAATGTGACTGAGAATTTCACAGAGGGATGTAATTTTCATAACCTCGAGAGTTTTAATAATTTATTAGTGAGAAACCTCGAGGGAAATCAGTGTAATTTATGCGATCTTTCTCAATGAAAAAACTCACTATGAGATGATTTTTGGGGGCATGTCGTTATAGGTTTCGTTTTATAATATTTAAAAGTCAAATATTTTTTATGTTTTTTTGACTTTATTTTAATTAAAAATAAATAAATAAACAATTCTTTCCGACTTTTTTATTTATAATATTAAAAAAATTAGCCAAAAAACTGGTACCAAGCCAAACCATAGTTGCATTCAAGAATATCCCACAAGTACTTTTCCAGGACACAAGGATCTCCTTGCCAGGTCTTCTTCCTCATGAGTGGTGATTGGTTGGGTGTAATAACATGGAAATCCCCCAAAAGACCTTTCTAAACCAGGTCCAAGTATTTGCCCAGCCCCACCAGTTCTTGTCAAGCTGGAATAAAGCACTTTCCACAACGATCGAAGAAGAAAAATAAAAAGAAAGGGTAAAATTCACCAATGGTACTTATAGTTTGACCAAAGTTTCACTTTGCTCCTTAAAACTTCAATTTGAATAATTAGAACTCTAATTTTTAATTTGATTCTAAAGTAGTCCTTTTGTCAATACGGCAATACCCATTAAAACTTTAGACTGAAAATGAACACGTAAAATTAGTATGACCATTTTTAAAGGATAATTTTACCACAATTGCTCTTGGCAACATTAACGTGTATTGACAGAATGATTGTATTAGAATTAGATTAAAATTATAAAATTTTAATTGCTCAAATTAAACTATAGAGATCAAGGTAAAATTTTAGTCAAATTACAGGAAGTAATGTTAAAATTTCAACCATTGTTAATTGGTGCAGATGAAAATTAAGTGAGACCCACTTACTAAATTATTATTGTTTGTATTGATTAATTTGTAAGTAAAAAATTAATGTACTAGATAGCGTGCACTTCTTAACACGACTAATGGAGTGTTTTTAGTACCATTAACCAACTGTTGTTTTAGTCAATAAAAATATGAATATTTTTGCTTCTTTAGAGACTTATTACACAAAATATTTACCACAACTAATGAAAATTTTCTTATAAAGCAAATATTAGTGGTGCTTTAATTTTGAAATAATTAATTTAAATAGTAAAATTTTTTTTTTTTTTTAAATTATAGTTAACATATACTCATGTGTCATTTATTAACTGGTGCAGAATATTCTTCTAGCAGCACGAAATAGTTTCTGGTTGTAGAAAGATAATCTTTCCTTTTTTGTATATTTTATATGTAAAATATATAACAAGTCAGAGCACTGTATATTTTATATGTATATTTATTTTGTTGTACACATGACGTCGAATCACTGGTGGCTCCCACACCAAAAGTCACTTTTAATATATATTAAAAAATCTCATTATTATAGTTAGTAGCTATTACTTTCAAATTATACAGATTTGTTATTCTTATGCAAGGACCAAACTTACAAAATATATTACATAGGATTATTGTCTTAAAGTAATTAAAAAAAATAATTTTTAATTATTTTATATTGGCAAGGTTTTGATCTTCATGTATTTGCGCTGCCTAATTTTAAAGAGAAATTTATCGTTTTTAATTTTAAAAAAAAAATATTTTTGTTAATATTATTAGTTCAATCTTTTAAAATTGTTTCAACTATTGACCAAAAAAATGGTCAATGACTTGTATCTTTACTGTTGTTGGATTGTATTTATTATCACATTCTTTAAATATAATATTTTCTTTTTATGATAATTAAAATGCTTGTTTACTTAAAAAATAATTTGTTTTAAAAAATCATAAATCTTGGGATAATTATATATTTAATTTGAATTTTTTTTGGGTATGTAAAAAAACAATGGAAATGGTAGGGGTGAGCGGGAGAAAATAAGTTTGCAATGTCGAATGGGTATGCATTTTCCTACTTTTGCCAATTATGTAATCACCCATTTTCATACCGTTACACGCATCTCTCTAATATAGAACTCCTAGCAAATACGAAACAAAAATTAATTATTTTATATTATTCTTGTTTTTAGTATTTTTTCTATCTTTTGGTCAATCTTTTAACTTGTAGAATTTGAGGAATCGAAAAGAGTAACAGTGATTTATGCGCAATATTTTTTTTGGGAATTTTAACTTTTGAAAGGTAATACTAATTGCATTTAAATTCAAATTCAAATGTATTAATTTTCATCATTGCTACTACCAATATCCTATAAACTTATTTTTTTTACATATTATATACTTGATGAACAATTTCAATAACATCATTAATTCAAACAAAATAATTGACTTACAATAAATACCGATTATTTTTGCCTTCCACAATTTACTTTATTATATCAATATTATTTTAAATGACAATGTAGGTCAAAACTGAATCAATTAGGCCCGAGATGGACTTCGTTCACTAGCTAATGACGACCTTTTCTACCGGCTCCTTTAGGTCGTTACAATTTTTTTCACTGATTTAGTAATATTTTCTTTGAATTGATATTCTAAACAAAAAAAAATAAAAAATTTTGGTTGTGCACACAACACCATGTTATAAATGCAATGTGGGGCCATTAATTCCAAGCTCAATTATGTTATTAAAATTATTCATGTTGTAGGTTTGGTCAAGTAGATTATCTAGGCAATACATTTTATTCATCAGATTTTTGTAATCACAAGATCAAATTATATTTGTCTTAAAAAAATAGACGTCAAGTATAATTTAAAGAATAAAGTATAATTAATACAAACGTGATCATAATCGTTAGATTATATATATAACTATCGATGTCCAATTAATTTAATTTTTTGTGCATATAATAAACTCAAAAAATCTTCTAATTCAACGATTCTAATTACATTATTGAATCAACAGTAGGTCCTATATTGTGTTCACATCATGACACATGGAACAGCACCCACTGGAATCAAAGCCAGTCTTTCATATTTACCCCCAATAGCTAGTCTTCCAGCTTCATACAAATGAGTCTTTTCCCCCTCATGAGAGAGTGGTGATTGGTTGGTTGTAATAATATGGAAATGGGGAGCGGATCCCCCTGACCCAGTGAGACTGGGACAAGCGCCTGTCCTAGTGTACAAAAGGCGACGCGTGTGCACATTTGTAATTTATCAAGGAAGATTTTATAATTTACTCATCTAATTAATAATTATAATTTTTTTTTGATAAATTATAATTACACAAGTGTCGAAAGGGCGATGTCGGGGAAAAACAATTTACATATTCCGTATATGTATCTTTATTTTGTTGATGATTGAATTTACCCATAAAAGGATAGAAAAAGCTAAAAGATACTCTCTTTTTTCCCTTGAGCAATTCAATCATTTTATTTTCATCACTTCCTGGAAGAAGCCCAGAGATGGTGTTTTCCTGCTAATTCCCCTGGTTTGTTGGCAAAGGGGGATTATTAAAATCGTTTTCCCACGTTATGTTCACTATCATGCCACAATGCCACAACTGACAACACGCCCTGGAAAATGGAATCAAAGTTAGTCTTCCATCTTCATGCAAATGAGTCTTTTCGCCCTCATGAGAGAGTGGTGATTGGTTGGGTGTAATAACATGGAAATGACCCAAAGACCTGTCTTGATCCAGGTCCAAGTCTTTGCCCAGCCCCCACCTGTTGTTGTCAAGCTAGAATAAAGCACTGTTTCACAGCAATCAAAGAATGGAAAAATTAAAGAAAGGACAAAATTCACTATTGGCCCTTCTAGTTTGACCAATGTTTCACTTTGATCCTTACAATTTTAATTTGAACATCTAGGATCCTAAAGTTAATTTGATTACTTAACGTAGTTCCTTTGTCAATATCCGTTAAAAAGTTAAATGAAAAATAAATACGTGAAACTCACATGAACATTTTTCAAGAGTAATTTTACCACTATTGGTCCTTCTAGTTTGATAGTTTTATTTTGGTCCCTAAAAAATGGCCATATATGTTTTTACGTGCTTCTTTTATGTTCAAATTATTAACTGATATTGAAGGGAGGACTATTTTAGAATTAGATAAAACTACAAGATTCTAATTGTTTAAATTGAATATAGGGATCAAAGTAAAACTTCAGTCAAATTACAGGAACTAACGATAAAATTTACCCTACTTTCACAATTTTAACATCGAAGTCGGACTACCAATGGATGGTCTTGGTCATGACAAACGTAAGAAATTATTTAGTGTATTGAAAAAAAATAGACTTAAATGTAATACAAAAGTGAACTTATCATTGGGCTAGTGCCGATATTCTATAAACTTAATTCTTTTTACTCATTATATATTCTACGAGTCCTACAAAATAAATAATTTTGATAACTTCGTTAAATCTGTTGGTAAAAATAATTCGAAAAATATGAAATTTCAAATAATAATTTCATTCATTTGTAATAAATTGAAATTACATAAACGAAATGCAGAAATTAAAATACAAAATCGAAAATTAGATATACAAACAGTAAATTGGACAAAGTCCTGCTGTCGCAGTCTCCTTAAGCAAGATTCGTCGCCTACCGAGGGTGTTGTAGATTTTTTCTGGTGTCTTTCTTCCAAGATAAAATAGCTAAATCGCAAACTACAGGAACACCTCTGTAATAGCCTTAGCGAACTTGAAAAACGTTTGTTTCTCTTTCTCTCAAAAAACTCAAAAGTACTCTTCTAAATTATCATTGTTATTGATCTTTTGTTTAAATACAAAGTCATAGAATTTATAGAAAATAAATGTCCTTTCAATCCTTATAACTCCCAGCCATAAATCTTCATCATGAGCTTTTTATGGCTCAATAAACACCAATATTTAAGAATGTTTAAGATTGTCTTTTGAATTGCTTAACAACTCATTTGAAAATTGTTAAATTCAGCTCATTTTAAACTTTTATTCACCGTAAATTTCAACAAAATCTAAAGCTAGCAAGTCTTTCATATTTACCAAAAAAAGCTAGCCTTCATGATGCAAATGAGTCTTATTAGTCGTTCTACCCCCTCATGAGCGAGTGGTGATTGGTTGGGTGAAATAACATAGAAAATTACCCAAAGGTCCAAGTCCTTGCCCAGCCCCCACCTGTTGTTGTCAAGCTGGAATAAAGCACTTTTTCACAGTAATCAAAGAATGGAATAATTAAAGAAAGGGTAAAATTCACTATTGGTCCTTCTAGTTTTACCAATGTTTCATTTTGCTCCTTACAATTTTAATTCGAATAATTAAAATCCTAAAATTTTAATTTGATTTTAATTAAAGTAGTTCTTTTGTCAATATCTGTTAACATCCGACTCCACCAATGAATGGTCTTGGTCGTGAAAAATGTAAGAAATTATTTAGTGTTTTTATACAAATTCTAATGGTGCTCTAATTTTGAAGTGATTGATCTAAATAATATAATATAATTTTTTTTAGATTATAATCAACATACGCACACGTGTCATTCATTAACTAGTATGGAGCATTGCTTTAAAGAGAGGTTATTCGGTGCACTTAGAAAAATATTCTACACCAATCAATGAATAAAACATTTGTACATATTGACCACAATCAAAATTAAAAAATAATAAATATCACTATTTATATCAATCACTCTAAAATCAGAAAATCACTAAGATTTGTTGTGATAACACTAAATAATTTCTCAAGTGGAGAGAAAGTAACGTAGGTTGTCATATCCCACATTGATGGAGCCATTGTGGCTCCCAAACTAAAAGTCACTTTAAATATATTTTAAAAATATCTCATTATTAAAGTAATAGTAGCCACTAATATTATAAAAAGAATAATATTTTTATATCTAAGAATTCTATTTTATATTCTTATATTCTATTTAATTGTACCCATTACACATGGGCCAACCCGAAAGCTACTCACAATTTACCCATAAAAAGAATAAAAAAAGCTAAAAGATACTATTTTTTTTCCCTTGAGCAAGTCAATCGTTCTACTTCCATCACTTCCTGGCAGAAGCCCAGAGATGGTGTTTTTCTGCTAATTTCCATTGTTTAATTTTCAGTCCCTGGACTTTGTTTGGATTAAAAATTTAATAAAAAAAAATTAGATTAAGAATTTAATAAAGAAATAAAATAAAAAATAAAAAAATAAATAATTTAATGGTCCTGAACAGTTAGATTATTTAACTTTTTTATTTTTATTTCTATTAATCAAACTACAGCTTTATTGTTTAAATGTGCGTAATCTTTTTTCGTTGTCTTTATTCTAGAGATTTTAAAAAAAAACTTGCATTATATTTAAAAGTGAATCGAGAATTATTAAATAGAAGGATTATTAATAATTTTATGCGATAACTAAAATGTAGAGCGCAATTTTAAAATCGTTTTCCCTTATTTGTTTTCTTTCCCCCTTTCCTTTTCCCTCTTTAGTCTTCTCCTGGTCTTGCACCATGCTCTTGCTTTAGAAATATTTGTGTTCATACTTCATTTGCAAATCTTGATTCCTTGATCACCACCTACTTTTCACACGTCTCACTAGTTATTCTTTGATATGGCAGTAATTTATATCTATTTATCTATATAGATATAGAGAGAGAGACATAGATATGATCGAGAGAGACATAGATATGGTCTTGCTAATCATCGCGATTAAGAAGTACAAACGGACAGAAAAAAATACTTTTCAACATTTCATAGGTATAGGTAGTTTAATAATATTATTATAAAAAAGAAACAACACAATTTGATGTAGAGTGTAATTATGTTAAAGTTATCATATTTTTTCTAATCATTTTATTAATCATACGACATGGTTTTACATGAATCTCTTCTGATAAAAGAAAATAGGATAATTTTCACCAATGATCCTTGTAGTCTGATTATAATTCTTATAGTTTTAATTTGAATAATT
>BRYE01000011.1:16028426-16030926 GCA_030159115.1 Actinidia arguta var. hypoleuca | reverse complement strand
AACTTTAATTCGTGAAAATGAGTGTTAGTATATGCAGAACCATCATAGACATTACTTAACTTGCCGTATGTGGATAAATATATGAAGGCTCCATCTTCGAACTTCGCCTAGGACCCCTGAAAACTCAAGGTTGGATTTGATGTCGAAGTGTAAATTTATTTCCATGACCCATCTAGATATCATATCGTTACCTCTCGTGTTCTTGCTAGAAAAACAAATATATAAACTTGCCTAACAAAGAAGGTAATATTCACCCCCCTCAAAACATAGTTGCACTAATTTTCAATAGCAAAAATACAAATAAAATCAACAATCAACACCGGAAAGAAGAATATTTTTCAAAGAAGATCTTCAACAAACAAACACTACCGTGAATACTTAAAGAATTATCATCAACAAACCACCGAAGAAAGTGTTTTATTCGGGATAATGCATTTTATAAGTGCATTGACAGGTCATATTCACATAGTTGAAATTATTTTTTTGTGGGCTTCACTGCACATGAGGATGCATGCACTGTCCATATTTTTTTTCCAAACAAATGAATTGTGATTATGGTGTTTGTGCCCGACAAAACCGCTATCTCCTCCGTCGGCCAAGTATATGTAATTGGTCTCCGGCAGATTGGGACGGTGTTGATCGGGACTCAAAGGCCGACAACGATGGGGTTAGATTTGGACTTGGCAGCAACAGATCTGGACTTTACGATGGAGATATTGATGGCGATGAAGGTTTAGATTCTAGGAAAATAATTGCTTTGTTGCCACATTGGCAGTGGTGGACTAAAGACCTGGATGGCAAGACCTGCGAGAGAGAGATGAAATGGTTGGGGGAAAAGGGGGGAAAGGAAGGATGAGAGGGAGATGGATAGTAAAATGATTCGGAGTTAAATTGGACGCAGAACTCTTAAGTCATATAAAATAGTTAAGAATTCAAAACATCTGTTGAAGGAAGGTTTGTCAGAATTTGATTGTTAATTCAAGGGAACGCCTGGCTTGAATCAATAGGATTGGGGTTAGTCTACGAGATGTAATAGACTGATAGGATGGCCACTGCTTCAAGTTTCTTCCAACTTTATTCTTGAATTAAGGAAAGTTTGCTTGCCATCTTATGCTAATGAATGCCTTTAAAGAATGATTCTTTCTTGCTGCCTTATAATAATCTTGTGTCTTTCTTGAGGATGAGTTTGTTGTGGTGAATTAACATCTTCTTCATTTTCTAACTAAGATCAGTCTTTGGTCACCTGCCCTTAAGAACAAACAAAATTGATAAAATTTGAAAAAAATTGTTCACGTTTGGTCATTGGTGAGAGAGAGTTGGTAGAGCCTATCACCAATGGATGTGGCTGGCTCGAGGAAGCAGGAGGTGTGTAAATGAAAAAATTATTCATCGTCGAATCGTCGGTTAGGATTACTTGACGATTAGAATTAGTTGACAGAGATGGACGGGTGACAGGTAGTTTGAATTAGTACCGTTTAAAAAAATATTAGAGTTTAATTGGAAAAAATTGCAAATTGAAGGTTGGTTTTGTTAATGGGTAAACCCTAGAGTTATTTTTGCTAATATCTTTATTTATAACAATCTCCTTTTCATTTTAAATTACTCTTATGGTGACACTATTGTCAAAACATATTTTGTTACCTGATTTGTTAATAGTTGAATTTCTTGGAGATAACAAAATTTCTTAGTAGCAACATTTCCCGTTCTCAATTTTTCCCCCACAAAACTTTTGCTTTATCTGGCAGCTAATGGCATAAAATTTCAGTTTAATGATTGATATTCCTATGAAAACAGGAATCTGACGCGAAGAGAACTAATGGGAGAAATTGCTGGTTCAATCTCTAACCTTAAATCATTGCAATCCCTGTGAGTATCATTTTACCATCTTAGATCACTACTTGCAATTGATTGTTCCCCATGTTGAATCACTTTAATAATAGTCCCCCATGTTCATGTGTTCGAGAATCACTAGCTGCCGCATTGATGCTGAACTGCAATTGATTTTCAACTATGGAATAATATGTGCAAATTATCCAAGTTTGAGAGACGTAATGATTTACTAGACTGTATATAATATATATGAGCAGCAGAATACCATAGCTATGAGCAGCTTACTATCTGACAGATTCTAGATGCCATTTGAGTAGAAATAAATCTCGAATTAACAAGATAGTGCCTGGAATCCACAACGAAATTAGAGAAGTCCGAAAAATTATTGATTGAAGAATGAAATCAAATATAGGAAGTTTGAGTTAATCCCAAATATAAATACTTGAAAGCTATACAAACATGTTAAAACAGGCAGCATTGAAAATGGGATGTCCTAAAGAAAGTTATTGCCAAAAACAAGTTTCCGTAAATGGTAAAGAGTAAGGATGTTGTTTCGAGGCCTAAACAAGTGAATTTGGTCAAAAAAATCATTGCTCTCTATTGCTACATATGACATTGAATTGTGCTCAGATCATCGTTTCAAATCAGACAAAATTTGAAAGCAATTCCG
>BRYE01000011.1:16018426-16023426 GCA_030159115.1 Actinidia arguta var. hypoleuca | reverse complement strand
CAGTAGTGT
Source organism: Actinidia arguta var. hypoleuca (assembly GCA_030159115.1). Lineage (NCBI taxonomy): Eukaryota > Viridiplantae > Streptophyta > Magnoliopsida > Ericales > Actinidiaceae > Actinidia > Actinidia arguta. Next base: position 16,023,417 of record BRYE01000011.1, on the reverse strand, counting down.
TTGTGGGGTGAGAAAGGTGTTTGGGACAAGGAATGGGATCCTGTTGGAGCATTGCTGGAGGGTGAACTTCTCTTATTTACCATTGAGTTTTGTATGCATATAGCAAATGCAATTGGATATTGCTTCATAAGCTTTATTGTGGAATAAAACAAAGATGTTTAAGTACTTTTGTTTTGTTTTCCCCTAATTTAATGTGATAATGGGGTTGATTTAATCTGTTTTGATTTGAATCTACAAGATGTATTTTGGGCATGAAAACCGATGGGAAATTGGTAGGGGAGAAAATAGAAAATAAGTTTGCAATGTCGTGGGCGTAAGCTTATGCATTTTCCTACTTTTGCCAATTATTGGAATCCTTCATTTCCATATCATTACGCTTCAATTGCTTTATTTGCCTTAAAAGGGATAGTTTGGGAATTAATAAAAAAAATTGTACAGTAAAAAATAAAGATACAAAATGGAGTAAATTTGGTTAAAAGTATTGTGCATAAATTATTATCTCTTTTCGATTCCTCAAATCCGAAAAATAAAAAGATTAACCAAAAGATAAAAAAAGTTTGCTAAAAAAATAATATAAAATAATTCAATTTTATGTCATATTTACTTGGAGTTCTATATTAGAAAGATGCATGTAACTATGCTTCTTCCATCCTAGAATGTTGATTTTTTTAAAAAATTAATTTCATTTAAATTCAAATAAAAAGTAAATTTTCATTATCGCTACCGATAGTCCATAAATTTAATTCTTTTACGCATTATATACTTTATGAACAATTCCGATAACATCCTTCCGACAAAATAATTGACTTCCGATAATTACCGATTATTTTTGCCTTACACTATGCACTTTATTTTATCAAATATTATTTTAAATGAAAATGTGTATCAAAATCGAAACAGTTAGGCCCTAGATGAAATTCGTTCACTGGCCAATGACAGACAACCTTTTCTGCCAACCTCTTTAGGTCGTCACAAATTTATTTACTGATTTAATGCCACTTTCTTTGAATTGATATTCTAAACAAAAATAAATCGGATTTGGGGTGGTTGTGCACACCACCATTTTGTGGGACCCGGGGATCCTGCGACGCGCAGGTCCCTGCAACCTTGCAGGGAGACCAAAACGACGTTGTTTTTGGTGTGTTTTGCTCAAAACGACGTCGTTTTGTGTTCAAAAAATTTGGCCCAAAACGACGTCGTTTTGGGGTAATACATTTTTGGATATAAACGACGTCGTTTTTGGACAAAACACACCCAAAACGACGTCGTTTTGGCCTCCCTGCCGGGTTGCAGGGAGGTGGGCGCCGTAGAAAATCCTCACCCCATTTTGTGAGTGCAATGTGGGCCCATTCCTTTCAAGCCCCAATTATGTGATCATAAGTGTTCACGTTGTAGGTTTGGTCAAATTAATCATATTCGTCAGATTTTTATAATCACATAATCAAATTATATTTGTCTTAAAAAAATAGACGCCAAGTATAATTTTAAGAATAAAGTATAATTAATACAAATGTAATCATAGTCATTAGATTATATATATAACCATCGATGTCTAATTAATTTGATTTTTTTGTGCATACAAAATACTCGAAAATCTTACAATTTAACGATTCTAATTACATCATTGAATCTAAAAGTAGGTCCTATATTGTGCTCACATCATGACACATGGCACAGCACCCTGGAATCAAAGCCAGTCTTTCATATTTACCCCAAATAGCTAGTCTTCCAGCTTCATGCAAATGAGTCTTTTCCTCCTCATGAGAGAGTGGTGATTGGTTGGTTGTAATAATATGAAAATGACCCAATTCCAAAGACCTGTACTTGATCCAGGTCCAAGTCTTTGCCCAGTCCCCATCTGTAGTTGTCAAGCTGGAATAAAGCACTGTTTCACAGCAATCACAGAATGGAAAAGACTTAAAGAAAGGGCAAAATTCACTATTGGCCCTTCTAGTTTGACCAATGTTTCACTTTGCTCCTTACAATTTCAATTTGAACGATTAGGATCCTAAAGTTAATTTAATTACAATTAAAGTAGTTCCTTTGTCAATATCCGTTAAAAATTTAAATGAAAAATGAATGCGTGAAACTCACATGAACATTTTTCAAGAGTAATTTTACCACTATTGGTCCTTCTAGTTCGATAGTTTTATTTTGGTCCCTAAAACGTGGCCATATGTGTTTTTACGTGCTTCTTTTTTGTCCAAATTATTAACTGGTATTGAAGGGAGGACTATATTAGAATTAGATAAAACTACAAGATTCTAATTGTTCAAATTGAATATAGAGATCAAAGTAAAACTTCAGTCAAATTACAGGAACTAACGGTAAAATTTACCTCACTTTCAGTATTTTAACATCGAAGTTGGATTACCAATGGATGGTCTTGGTCATGAAAAACGTAAGAAATTATTTAGTGTCTTGAAAAAAAATAGACTTTAAGTTTGATTTTGAGAACAAAATGTAATACAAAAGTAAACTCATCATAGGGCTAGTGCCGATATTCTATAAACTTAATTTATTTTTACCCATTATATATTCTACGAGTCCTACAAAATAAATAATTCTCGTAACTTGTTAAATCTAAAGCTAGCAAGTCTTTCATATTTACCAAAAAAAAAGCAAGCCTTCATGATGCAAATGAGTCTCTTATTAGTCGTTCTATCCCCTCATGAGCGAGTGAAATAACATAGAAAATGACCCAAAGGTTCAGTCCTTGCCCAGCCCCCCCACCTGTTGTTGTCAAGCTGGAATAAAGCACTTTTTCACAGTAATCAAAGAATGGAATAACTAAAGAAAGGGTAATATTCACTATTAGTCCTTCTAGTTTTACCAATGTTTCATTTTGCTCCTTACAATTTTAATTTGAACAATTAGAATCCTAAAATTTTAATTTAATTTTAATTAAAGTAGTTCTTTTGTCAATATCTGTTAACATCCGACTCCACCAATGGATGGTCTTGGTCATGAAAAACCTAAGAAATTATTTAGTGTTTTTATACAAATTCTAATGGTGCTCTAATTTTGAAGTGATTGATCTAAATAATATAATATAATTTTTTTTAGGTTATAGTCAACATACGCACATGTGTCATTTATTAACTGGTATGGAGCATTGCTTTAAAGAGAGGTTATTCGGTACACTTAGAAAAATATTCTACACCAATCAATGAATAAAACATCTGTACATATTGATCACAACCAAAATCAAGAAACAATAAATATCACTATTTATATCAATGACTCTAAAATCAGAAAATCACTAAGATTTGTTGTGATAACACTAAATAATTTCTCAAGTGGAGAGAAAGTCAGTAGGTTGTCATATCCCACATTGATGGAGCCATTGTGGCTCCCAAACTAAAAGTCACTTTAAATATATATTGAAAATATCTTATTATTAAAGTAATAGTAGTCACTAATATTATAAATAGAATAATATTCTTATATCTAAGAATTCTATTTTATATTTTTATATTCTATTTAATTGTACCCAATACATGGGCCAACCCGAAAGCTACTCACAATTTATCCATAAAAGAATAAAAAAGCTAAAAGATACTATTTTTTTTCCCTTGAGCAAGTCAATCATTCTATTTCCATCACTTCCTGGCTGAAGCCCAGAGATGGTGTTTTTCTGCTAGTTTCCATTGTTTAATTTTCAGTCCCTGGACTGTGTTTGAATTAAAAATTTAGTGAAAAATTTTTAGATTAAAAATTTCGTAAAAAAATAAAATAAAAAAATAGAAAAATAAATAATTTAATGGTCCTGAACAGTTAAATTATTTAACTTTTTATTTTTATTTCTATTTCTATTAATCAAACTACAGCTTTATTGTTCAAATGTGCATAATCTTTTTTTCATTGTCTTTATTCTAGAGTTTAAAAAAAAAACTTGCATTATATTTAAAAGTGGATCGAGAGTTATTAAATAAAAGGACTAGTAATAATTTTATGCGATAACTAAAAAGTAAAGCGCAATTTTAAAATCGTTTTCCCTTATTTGTTTTCTTTCCCTCTTTCCTTTTCCCTCTTTAGTCTTCTCCTGGTCTTGCACCATGCTCTTGCTTTAGAAATATTTGTGTTCATACTTCATTTGCAAATCTTGATTCCTTGATCACCACCTGCTTTCACACGTCTCACTAGTTATTCTTTGATATGACAGTAATTTATATCTATTTATCTATATAGATAGAGAGACAGAGACATAGATATGGTCTTGCTAATCATCGCGATTAAGAAAAATTACTTTTCAACATTTCATACTTATCAATACAATTTCACATATATCTATACACTTTTCACATTTTTTAATATATTTTTTTTTCTTAACCAACCCCCAATGGGTGGTGATTAGCATTTTTCATACATCTATATAATAAAACATGACGGATTTTTAAAAATATGTACATGTCAATATCTCAACGGTTAGATGTATTTCTTTAATGGATGTGTTTCTCCTCCATAGATAACTGCTTAGTTTCTCACTCTCCACTAGTTGCCTAAATTTTATCCCATCTTTCTATTTACACGTCTCTCATCCTCAAAAACCTAAGATACCTACCCAGGTATGTCTCTCTCCAATTAAATTTTGTTTTCTTATTGATCTTTGCAAGAGCATTTAGGTATAGGTAGTTTAATAATATTATTATAAAAAAGAAACAACACAATTTGATGTAGAGTGTAATTATGTTAAAATTATCATATTTTTTCTAATCATTTTATTAATCATACGACATGGTTTTACATGAATCTCTTCTGATAAAAGAAAATAGGATAATTTTCACCAATGGTCCTTGTAGTCTGATTATAATTCTTATAGTTTTAATTTGAATAATTAGACTCCTGCAATTTCAATGGAGTCTCTTTGTCAAGAATCATTAATAATTAATATGGTGAGAAATCTTGTGAAAAATCACATTGCCATATTTAGTAACAAAAGTAAAACTTTGGCCAAACTATAAAGAACAATGGTGGTAAAGTTCCAAACG
>BRYE01000011.1:16008426-16013426 GCA_030159115.1 Actinidia arguta var. hypoleuca | reverse complement strand
CGGTGGTGGTGGTGGAGGAAGTGGAGGTGGAGGAGGATGAAAAAAATTTAAATGAAATTTTTTTGAAAACAAAATAAAAATATCATTTTCTTGTTTTCATTATTTTAAAAAACAGTGAAAACTATTTTATGTTGTTTCCATTTATTTTTTGCAACACAAACGAGTTTTTTGTTTCTATTTATAAAAAAAACAAAAAACAAAATAAAAAAATAGAAATAAAACAGTTAACAAACAAGCTCTTAAGTTTCAAAAAATTAATCTTCGGTTGTGGAAAATATAATTTGCGAAAGTCTATAATAAAACGTTGAAGGGTAAATTATGCCAATGGTCCCTAAAGTATTCACCTTGTGTTTTTGGCCCCTCATGTACTAATTTTCTCAATTTTGTTCTTAATGTACACAATTAAGTTTTGTGTGGTCCCTTGCTAATTATAGATGCATCCTTCTAATTTTTTTATTATAAAAAAGTATTTCTGGTCTTTGATATTGGTAGTGGATCGACCGAGTAATTTCAAATGTGGTTCTTTCATGATGTGCTAGCTACGAAAGAACTTTATCGAGTCGGATCCACGATCAATATTAAATACCAAAATATTTAAAGACCATTTTTATAATAAAAGGGTTAAATACGAAAACATCCCCTAAACTATGCACATTTTGTCTATCTAGACCCTAAAATATTAACTCGGTCCACTCAGTCCTTCAACTATCCAAATTGAAGTCAATTTGGCCCTTAGTGTAATTATAATATTATGGTCATAAACCCGAAAGATTTTAAAAAACATAAAAAGACCCTTTTTCAAAGAACACCCTTTTAAGTTTCTAAAACTTGCAATTTATTAATCCTTCTGTGTCTTTTGGTGTCAGAGCATGGTACTCAACCTAAAATAAGATAAATCGTAATTAAAAAGGTTAAAGAATTTCTTTGAGTCGGATCCACGACTAATATAGACTAAATCAAAAGTTTAGACTTGGGATAACACGTGTTGAGATATTATATTGAATATCAAATATTCTTAAATATAGAAGACATTTGTTATAATCAAAGTAAGTTAAATTTATTAACTTGTCACTAAACAAAAAACTTCAAAACCTTTTTAAAATTAAGAAAACTTAGAAGACAGCACCTGTAATTAGTAAAGGACTATATAAAACCTAAATTAGATAGTTCAGGGACTAAGTAGATGCAATCAATAGTTCAAGGACAAAGTAGAAACAAATTCTAATAGTTTAAGGAATAAAAGTGATAAATATCCATAAAAAAACTTAGAAGGAAATATCTGTAATTAGTAAAGGACCGCATAAAGTTCAATTGGATACATTAGGGACAAACATGTGAAAATTAGTACATGAAGGAACAAAGTGACACAAGGTGGATACTTTAGAGACCACTTTTATTCCTTAAATCATACAACCAAACAAATCTTTTCCCACCTAATTGATGTGGTGTTTCCATTTAGTGATATGATAGGTCTCATGGCTCTCATGTCACTAAGTAAGAAAAGCTTGTAAAAAATTGTAGTCTGTATATGTATTACTCATTGATGAATCATACTCTTGAGTTTTCTGCTAATACTTGACCACCAAACTTGCTTGGCCATTGCAGATACAAGGACGACGTTTATGACCGTTTATGGTTTCCAAAGGAGACGCCAAATCTTTTGACTATTGAAACTAAATTAACCACGGATGCAATGAGTGACAATTATTATAAACCCCCACCTGCGGTAATGAGAACTGCAGTGAGGCCAGCTGGGAATAATGATCCCTTGGTGCTAAAATGGACACCACCGGATACCACTTCCGGATATTATGTGTACATGCATTTTTTTGAGGTTGATTCTACGGTCCGCATCCCAAGACAATTTACCATTGATCTGAATGGCATTCCTTGGTTTAAGGTTGAAAAGGTTCCTGTGAACAGTCCGATGACTGTATTTGCCATTGCAGCTCTTAAAGGAGTGGAACTTAACTTGACAATTTCTCCCACCAATGTATCCACTTTCCCTCCTCTCCTCAATGCTATGGAAATTTACATTGAAAAACACCTCCGACGACTACATACACAACTAGACGACGGTACGTGTATGGTCCTAGTTTTATTATGGGTAAATTATCAACTAGTCACTTGAACTATTGTTTGGCTTTCAATGCGACTCTCGCATATTTATTTTTTCTATTTGGACCCTCCAACTTATCAATATAGTCCAATCGATTGATAGAGATGAGAAAAGCTATGATGTTATATCTTGTGCTACTTAATGTAAGCTCAAATTGTGGGTTAAATTAGAAATTTGATGGTTTAAGTAAGTAAGAAAAAATAAGAAAAGAGAAACACATTGATAGTTTGAGGTAAAACTATAATCCTTACACGTAAAATTATCATTCTAGCATAAAAGGGATTTAAATTGTATGTTGTTCTCTAAATTCATTTTTTCCCTCTCACTTAGACTATCATTTTATTTAATTTTTTTCCGAAGTAGGAGGAAAGCCTCATCCCTTTAAAAATGCAATACATTATGTAATCATTTCATTCCAAACAATAAAACACTTCAATATTATGGTGTATAATTTTAAAATGGTACAGTCAAACCATTCTAATGAGTTTTCTGTATAGAAAATGGTTTGTAAATTATTTTCTTCTGAAAAATTAGTGAACTTTGTTCCATATAACATGCGTCCTTCTAAATGTGAAGTTGACTATATATTTGGTTTCTTCTATTCTTGTGAAAATAACAGTTGATGCCATGATGAGCATAAAGAATTCGTACAAAATTATTAGCAACTGGCAAGGAGATCCATGTCTTTTGGAAGATTACTTGTGGGATGGCCTGAAATGCAATTATGATCAAAATACGTCGATAATTATCTCACTGTGAGTTTGTTTATTAAATCATTTTGTGCCAATGCATGGAGATAATGTATTTCTTAGATAAATAATAGTATTATACAAACAAACAAATTACTTTATAAATAAATATGACAGTTGCGATCAATTTTTTATTTTGTATACGTAATTTCGTTTTCAAATGCTATGCATAAGCAAATATTTTATCATATTTTCTAGTCACCAGATGACAAAAGTAGCTGAGACACTATTTAATAAATAGACTACACATAGGTCCTTGTATTTAGTGGTATCTTCTGAGGTCATCGGTAATACTTAGTTATACTATTATTCAAATTGAGTAAAAGTTTGAGTAAAAAACTTCATTTGATATAAATCACTCAAGTGGCCAAGTGTCAAATTTTAAAGTTGACAATTTGAGTGCAGTAAAGGAAATGAATAAAAAATTTGGACAAAAGATGAGTAGGATTAGATTGGGGTTAAATACAAATTTGACTAAACGAAATGAGTTTCCCTTCATTTGAGTAACAATTTAAATGAAACTCAATTTGATACAAGTTTGAGTAAAAAAGTGGTGAGAGTTTTGATGAGTTTTACTCAAATATAAGTTCGAGTAAGTAAGAACTAAAGATAGTATGAGAAAAAGCTTCTCCAATTCATTGTCAAAATTTAAATTTGATGGAAAAAGGCAAAATATGAGTTCCAATTCTTTCATCGAACTTGTATGAACCTAAATTTTCAGTAAATCTATGATGAATTAAATCTTTACAAATTCGCAGCGGTGATTTTTTTAATTAAATTTGAAGAAATCTTTGTAAAAAGTAAGAATTGGAGAGGGATTTCTTTCACCAAAATATGGTTAAAAGGGCTTTTCAGCCTTTGTTGGAAAATTCTCAAAAAGATTTGACGAAATAAAAGAGTATGGATTGGAATTTTTCATATTAAATGAGTGAAGCTTTTAACCAAAAATTTACTCATATTTGATAAAAAGAAAAAGTAAGGGATGAATCATGAGATGGCCTAATAAATCAAAACCAAAACCAAAATTAGATTTTTGTTTGTTTGCTGAGGGCCCCATATATTCTTTGTGATTTGGAAATTTTGATTATTGTCACTATTGCTTGTAGAATTGTGGATTTAATATTATCGTCACGATACCTAGAAAGTATTTATCTGGACTTAATTATTTAATATTTATCTTTTCGAAATTTTGTAACTATTTTTTGTTTTATTTTGTTGATTTTATCTTTTATAACTTTAATTCGTGAAAATGAGTGTTAGTATATGCAGAACCATCATAGACATTACTTAACTTGCCGTATGTGGATAAATATATGAAGGCTCAATCTTCGAACTTCGCCTAGGACCCTGAAAACTCGAGGTTGGATTTGATGTCGAAGTGTAAATTTATTTTCATGACCCATCCAGAAATCATATACTTACCTCCCGTGTTCTTGCTAGAAAAACAAATATATAAACTTGCCTAACAAAGAAGGTAATATTCGCCCCCCTAAAAACATAGTTGCACTAATTTTTAATAGCAAAAATACAAATAAAATTAACAATCAATACCGGAAAGAAGAATATTTTTCAAAGAAGATCTTCAACAAACAAACAGTACCGTGAATACTTAAAGAATTATCATCAACAAACCACCAAACAAAATGTTTTATTCGGGATAATGCATTTTATAAGTGCATTGACATGTCATATTTACATAGTTGAAATTATTTTTTTGTGGGCTTCACCGGACATGAGGATGCATGCACTGTCCATATTTTTTTTCCAAACAAATGAATTGTGATTATGGTGTTTGTGCCCGACAAAACCGCTATCTCCTCCGTCGGCCAAGTATATGTAATTGGTCTCCGGCAGATTGGGACGGTGTTGATCAGGACTCAAAGGCCGACAACGATGGGGTTAGATTTGGACTTGGCAGCAACAGATCTGGACTTTACAATGGAGATATTGATGGCGATGAAGGTTTAGATTCTAGGAAAATAATTGCTTTGTTGCCACATTGGCAGTGGTGGACTAAAGACCTGGATGGCAAGACCTGAGAGAGAGATGAAATGGTTGGGGGAAAAGGGGGGAAAGGAAGGATGAGAGGGAGATGGATAGTAAAATGATTCGGAGTTAAATTGGACGCAGAA
>BRYE01000011.1:15975926-15978426 GCA_030159115.1 Actinidia arguta var. hypoleuca | reverse complement strand
TCAATTGAAACGAATCTGAAAAATAAAAATAAAAATAAAAAATAATCAAAAGATGATATAAATTTAGTAAAGGTAAAAATAATTTAATTTAAACTTATATTTACTCAGGTTCTATATTAGAGATACGTGTATATTTACACATGCACTACTTCCGTCTCACAATCTTGAATTTTTTTTGAGATTTTTTAAGGAAACAAATAGTAATTGCATTTGAATTCAAATTGAAAATAACTAATTTTTTATGTTGCCTCTTTATTTTTTAATATATTTATGGCAATTGGTAGGATTAATTTCGGAAAACTAAAGTGGAAAAGATAGACCAAGAATTAAAAGATTGATAGAGTAGTTTATCTATGACAACTTCTCATCTAGGGGTGACCCTTTGAGTTAGACCCTCTAGGGGTCACCTTTAGTGGATGCTACATAGTAAGTCACTTAATCATGTAATATTAAATCAGTAAGTCACTCAATCATGTAACATTAAGTCGCGAACTCGCATATTGACGGTAGTATGTACCCACACTTCAGACATTGGTACGGTTTACCTATACTTGGAAGGCATGCTACCAATTTTGTACTTAAATACCCGAATTACTAGCTACACAACTTCAAGACGGTACGTACCTCCTAATTAATTTTTTTTGGGGACGATGAATTTTGATTCATTATACGAATTTTGGGATGCATGACGAACAATACGGTGTTGCTCATGTAATATTGGTTCCAATTATATGATTAGAATCGTTTATTTTATAGAACTCACTTATTACTTATTAGAGTAGAAATAAAAAAAGTCAATTTAATCAGACATTGATTATCATATGATTTGAGTTATATTTGTTTTACAATCTGTTCTCAAAATTATATTTTTCGTCCATATTTTTTCAAGTCACATGTGATTTGATCATGCAATTATATAGACTAATTTATTTATTTTCATAAATAATTTACTCCATAAGACCTATAAAATGACAATTCTTATAATATTATTGGACTTTTAATGAACCCAATATCACACAGGCAACACTAGCGTGCACCCCATACTCTATCAACCGAATGGCTTTGTTTGGCTCATCTCATGTTTATTCGATTTGCTATTAGTAGAGGAACCAAAAAGAAAAAGAAAAAAATGGGTCATATCTCTAAATGAAAAACAGACCAATAAATAAGCAAAAAAGTGTTAATTTTCCTTATCTGTTAAAAAAAGGTGGCGATGGCGTGGGAGGCGTGGGGAGCAGGCTGCCGATGGGAAGTGTGGAGGCGGCCAGTGGCCAGTGACGGAGCCATATAAGGCCTTTGAAAAAAAAAAAATTTTGCCCATAGTTTTAGGAAAAAATTTTAATTTATCCCCCCTCAAAATTATAAATGCCTCCCTCACGAAAAAAAAAATTCAACAGTTGCCCCCCTGAAGTTTTGTTCTGGCTCCGCCACTGCCAGTGGCGGGGAAGAGGTGTTGGGGATTGGGAGTTGAATTCGACACTCAACTCTTAATTAATATAACAATCGTCAATCCAAGGATTGACTCGTCTTTTGAAGGAAGGTTCGTCAGAGAATGCTTCCATATTGATTCTTGAATTACGGTTATGCTAATGAATACTATCTTCTAAGATCTTTATTCTTTCTTGATGCCTTACATTCATCTTGTCTGTCTTTCTCAATGGTGTGAGTTTGTTGTGGTGAATGAAACTGAGAGATGAGTCTTTGGTCTCTGATACGATTCCTATAATTTTTCTATCTAAATCCTGTCAATGATGGATTATAGATGCTGTCTTGAAGTCAATTGTTGCTGTCCTTGAGTCAATTACTGTTGTCTACGCCTTTTAATTATGTTTTACTTTTATATTGGAAGTCTATATATGACTGTAGTTGCCGTATGGCTGAGCAAGGAATTAATAAGATTGTTGCCTTTGGGTTTTTGGCGGTGAGATCCCCTTGAAGTGGTCTAATTTTCTCTCTTTTTTCTCTTAATTTTCTTTAAAATTCTGTCCGAGTCCTAAATTGTAGGTATCCCTGTAAGTATCATTTTGGCACCTTAGATCAAATGAATGTTATGGGTTTCTAACACCCCATCTAGTCTTTTGCATGAAATAAAAATATGGAAACTACACGTTCAGATTTAATACGAGACTGAGAATTATTGCTGACTATAAAAATGCTTTGTTTTTCCGAATGTACTGACCGGGCCAGGCTTTAAGCGCCGCCTCTTAGGGCCCCCAATTAGGTTCAGCCCTTATCCTAGGTGTCATGACCTCCCGGTAAGGCGAGCCCCATTAAGAGGGCAGACCTCAAGCACTGGAACGCCTTCTCATATACGTAACCAAAATCATGCATCTATATTTCCATTATCCATTTTGGAGTTAAGCGATTTTTTCCCAGATCTACAGAGATTTGTCAAACAATAGTTTGACCCGACCCGTGCCAGAATTTCTTAGCCAGATTCCTGTCTTAAAGACTCTGTAAGTTAATGGAACATTGTTCTCTCAAAAAAAATGCAAGATTA
>BRYE01000011.1:15958426-15963426 GCA_030159115.1 Actinidia arguta var. hypoleuca | reverse complement strand
AGGTCCCCAATTTGGTTAGCTCTTTGATCTCCAGGCCCTCCCCCAGCCCAATTTACTTAGCCCAAGCCCAATCAATTCCGGACAAAGTTGGCTCGAATTAAGCTCAAGTTACCGGCAAAACAAATAATATAATTAACCTAATTCTAAAGACAAGGTTTTTATAAGGATAATTGATAAAAAGTCCCTCAAAATAGTTTCATCTAGTTCAAATATAATTTGAAAGATACTTAAAGTTAATGCCTCTAAATTTTGTTTAAAGTCATTTATATCCCTAAAAAGAAAAAATACTAATTTAGGCATAAACCATTCCTTCTTGCAGATACAACGACGGGTTCTCTGCCTTAGTTTATGTATGTTGTTTGAGGTTATTTATGTCTCTAAGAATAAAATTTGACTCCGATGAATCTATAGCTTTAAGTATCTTTTAAGTTATCTTTATAGTATAATGAAATTAATTTGAAGAATTTTTGACCAAATATCACATTCATTTATGTAGAAACTTGGGTTGCTCCAGTTGTCCAAAACCATTATCAAAGCTTAATTCAATTTTATTTGAGGTTCTAAAATTTTTGTTTTTGTCCACACGAACTCATTTTCAAATTTATTTATACTTTTCAAGTCGTAATTTTTCTGAAGTTGGGTCGGCCCAATATGAATCCCCAAGAAATCTGTTAGTAGAAGCTCCGCCAAGCTCAACAGTATCAGATTCCACACACATGAATACATGACGATACTAAAAATTTTATTAAAAAACATTTTTTTTTCTTTTCAGTTTTAGGTTTAGCAAGCTACTATTATAGTTTTGCATCAACAATTTTTTTTTTTTTGCATCAACAATCTTAAGTTACTATACAAAATAATTGTGGGGTGGTAGGATTTAAGGAAATCGAATGCAGACAATGTGTTGGTTGACAAGTGATTCCTGGTGGATAGACATTGTTCTGCCAAGTCTGCAAGACAACAATAGTGAGAAAGACCATCCAGAACTGTTCCGGAGATGGCTATCCGACGATCAAGTTAGTGACCGAAGAAAATAAAAGAAAAGAGAGCAAGAGAGAGAGAATCGCTGGCTCTGGTTATTAGATAAGAGTACTTAAAAAGAGAAAGTGGAAGTGGCATACCCATAAGAGAGAGAAATTATCTCCTTTTATAGTGCAGATGGCACGTGTGAGGATCCACCAACTACAGTGTTAATGAGTAAGCGAATGACACGATCATACCCCTAAAGCGTGGTTTGTAGCAAACTCTTCACATCATCGGTATTCGAACCCAAACATGCGGGTGACAGAGAAAACGTATCGTATACACAACCCTCTTACCCTGAAGCTCGAAAACCGAGTTATTACGTTAAGATGCTGACCAGACTTATTATGAAGCGACAGCCCGACGTCAACGCACGTCTAAGCTCGACTAAGAGTGAAATCAAATATTTTACCATCTTACAATAACCACCATCATACTTAGTTGTCTATTATAAGATTTAATTCAATAGTCAGCAGAGTTTTTAGATTTTCATTTTAAAAAAATGCAATTAAAATAATTCAAAGCTATAGTTTGCGCGCCACTTATTAGAAGGAAGTTTATCTTAATAAGTCATGAATTAACAAGTTCCTTGAATTAATATCCTTTGAAACATGTAAATAGAAGGTTGAGTGAAGTTAGTTATCTCCTTGATATGATACTAGAAATAATGGCACACGCGATTTGTTAAATTTACAAAGCAGCAAGTCACATACTCAAAATCCAAGTTTTTATTGAAAAAAATACGAATTTTATTTATTAATAGCCTATTTCCACTTTAAGAAACTTTAAAAATTCACCTTGAGATTCAAAAATTGAATCAACCTTTTTGTTCAAACTATGGATAAGATATATAATATTTGTCCAAGTGAAACCTAAAAAGAAAAATGGCAAAACAGTTGATATTCCTCAAACCATGAACTCTATATAAACATGCCTCACCATATACTTATGTATCACAATAACCTAACATTGTTTTTGGAAAGAAATGGCAAATTACTTTCCAAAATCTATGGTGGTGAGACTTCTCATCTTTGCTATAATTCTGAATCCTGTGTTACCATGCAAGGCAGCCCAAGTTGCTCATAGAGGTAAGAAAATCTCCTTAATTTGTTCTTTTGTTTCACCATATTGAAATTTTTCTTATTAAATTTTTGGGGTGTTTTTTTTTTCGGGTAAAATATTTTTTCATGCAGATCTTCTAGCGAAACCACCACCATCCCTACTGCTATGCCCTGATTGTGTATGTTGCGAGCCAGCACCACCGGGCTCATGTTTGTAGTTGTGGTTGTTAAAATTCTTAAAAAGAAGTACTATAGAATATGCAGGATTCTCTGTCTCTAAAATCTCTATCTTTTGTTTGTGCACGGGTGCGTCGTATCTGCACAATAATAAATTATATAACTTGTTTAAAGAACTAGTTATGGAATTCATTGACGGATTCGTTTTGGAAGTTTGTATGTCTCAAGTGAAAAACCTTAATGTCAGTGTGTTAAAGTAAGTACTTATCATTTAAATTTCTATCAATTTTGTGCTTGCTCTTCTCCATTTCAAGATGCAATATATTATTTTGTACTTAACAAGTATATAATTCATAAAAAATAAAAATAAAAAAATCAATTTAATCAGAAACTTGAAGCCATGGATCATATTTAACCTGAAAAAAGTGGACAACAAGTGTAATTTTAAGAGTAAATTATAAGATAAATATGATCCGATCATGACGCTGCTTATGTTTGATGAACTAATTTCTTGCATGGATACGTTATGTACTTGGCGAGTCTTACAAGATGAACAATTCCGATCATATAATTGAAATTGAGGCGAGTCCCATACGCTGCGCACCACGCCTACCCAAGTTCGCAAAATAGACAATCAAGTTCTTTTTCTGAATTTTTGTCAATCTTATGAACAAACTTATCCTTAATTTGAATTAAGTGAAAATATTAAACGTGATTGTCAAATATAACAAATTTTATAATTTTCGCCAATTATGTTGAATTTCAAAATATTACCATTATATTATTTTATCACACCGCATAAATGGTGATACTATAACATAAATATAGGGAGGATCCATTTAATTCAAATCAAGAGTAAATTATCTATAAAATCTTCACACAAAAAAAATAATAATAATAATAATAATAACATCAGCATGTATAAATTATATGTTATCGTAATTTATCCAATAGAAAATGAGGGGTGGAACTCAGGGATTTGGTAAGCCCAAGATCCATATAGGCATAACCCGACTTCGAGGCCTGCCAAGCCCAGTTTACTAGCCCGAATGGGTTAATTCTCCTATTTCCCCTTAAAAAGTATTGACCCATTCCCACTTTGGCCCGCATTGTTTCACTTTGGACCTTCAACTCTTGAATTGGTTGCAATCAAGTCCAATTATCCCAACTATCTAATGGAAAGATGACATAAGCGTCTGTGCGGCGCTTACGTGGCGCTTACGTGGATTGATCCATTTTCCCAAAACCCTAACCGACATAACCCATTAACTCACTTTCCACAAACGCTAACCCACCTCTTCCCCAACTCATTAATCCCCCATCACCACCACCAGAAACGGATCCGCCACCACCATCATCACATACAGAGAGCGTGGACGTGCGATCTGAAAGCGGCGGCGGCGGCGGCGGCGGCGCTTGCGATTCTAGCGGTGACTGGATGCGAAGGCGGCGGCTTGCGATTTCGAAACCGAAGTCTCTCTCTCTCTCTAGTATAGGATACCATGCGGATGAATATACGAATGTAACTTGTCAATAGTACTATGCCCTCAATGCCAATGTTGAGAGGCAGCACCACCGGGCCAATGTTGCCATTGTTGTTCAAATTCCTGAAAAAAAGAATCACCCGCGGAACTTGCACGGCCAAAATCTCAGTCTTTGGTTTGTATCTGTGTACGATCGTAACTGAACAAAACTCGGCCTTATAGCGGGATCTGAAATAAGTTGTTCCAAGACATAGGCTCCGTTTGAACCATGAGTTTTTCGACTGATTTTTTTTTTAAAATAAAAAAAAAATCAGTCAAAGTTGATTTTTTTTATTTTTTTATTTTTATTTTTTTGTTTAGTTTTATTTAAAATAAAATCAGAAAATTTTAAAAAAATTAATTTTTTTAATAATAAACTTAAAAAAAACTTAACTTTCAAAAAATTATCATAACGGAGCGTTGTGGAATAAATTGAGGCCTTGTTTTTGGAAGTGTGTGTACCTCATGGTGAAAAAGTGTAGTGTCAGAGTGTGGGATTAAGAACTAATAAAATCAGGGATAACGCTGCGCGCGTTTACCGTACTTATTATCGCGAGACACCAAAATTAAAATCAATTTCTATATTTTGTGTTTGAATAAAAAATAAAAAATAAAACATTAATGGTAATGTGTTACAGCTGTGGAAGTGGTGTTGATGTATTTGGAAAGTACGAGTATTCATTCATTCCAAGATGGAAACAGAAACAGTTGTCGGCAGAAAATGGAGCAGAGCAATTGCTGCAATAATATCTGGGGTAAACTTCACTTTGCACCCCTTCACTTTACACTCAGTCTCCCTCTCACACTCTCAGTCAAGTCTCAACATCCTCTTTCCTCCATATGCCGTTAGAATGGTAGACGAAAGAGATAGATTAATTTTATTTGGATGAAAAAGCCATTAATTAGACTTTATAAACTGAAATTAATAACTTTAGAGACAATATAAACCGAATTAATAGTTTAAAAACTAAATAAATAAAATTATAATAGTTTAGGGGAACAAAATTATAATAGTTTAGGGAGAAAAAATAAAATTATTCTATCTTTTTCGTCCACCATTCTAATGCCATGTGAAGGGGGTACATTGAGACTTGAGCAAAAGTGTGAGGGAAAGATTTTTTAAATTGAAAGTGTAGGGTGCAAAGTGCAGGGGTGCAAAGTGAGATTTACCCTAACATCTGAGCCCCTCATGACTTGTTCTTCGAGAAATTTTTTG
>BRYE01000011.1:15938426-15940926 GCA_030159115.1 Actinidia arguta var. hypoleuca | reverse complement strand
TTGGCGCCGGAGATGATGGTGTTGGTCGTTGATGTGGATTTGGGGACATGGTGGTTGCTGATGTTGTTACTATTGTAGAGAGAGAAGAGGACTGTAGAGGATAGATTAAGACAGAAATGGTAATTTTAGAGAGAGAAAAGGACTGCAAAGAGTGTTGTCAAATTTTTGAGAAAATACTTGCAGAGAGTGTTCCAAGGCCAAAATGAACACAACAGTGAAAACTAAACTGTGTGACGTATATTGTCTCAATTTACACTGATGGCGTCACAGTTCAAGGCGGGCTCGCCCACTAGTCTATCAGTAAATTCGATAGACTCTCACAAGAGAAGGTTCAAGGCCTTGTCTCTCTCTCTCTCTCTCTCAAGTCAGCATCGGTCCTGAATGAAATTTTCATTCATAGAGGGATTGTTAGAATTTTGTGTGAATGAAATCCAGTGGGGCTGGAATTACATCTCAATATAGAGTTGTTAAGAAGCCCAAAGGGCAGCTGTTTCGCCACTAATGACAACAGTTTTTAAGCCCTAATGGCTGGAGGTTAGAGAGCTATAAACAACCCCTAATGAGGGATGTTTATGGTTGGGAGTTTTTTAATATGAAGGGCCGTGTATTTTCACTATAAAAAGTTAGTTTGTTTATCTTGAAAAAACACAACAAAAACACTAACACACAACAAACATTTGAGTTCTTTGAGAAAGACAAACAGATAAAATTTAGTTCGCCAAGGTTGCTTAAGAGGTGTTTCGAATTTAGTAGTTCTAGTCGCTTTATCTTGGAAAGAAGGTATCGATAAACAATTTACAACACCCTCGGTAGGCGGCGAATCTTCTTGAAAGAGACTGCGATTATAAGACTCGATATAATCTGCTTGTATTTCTTTTATTTTAGTTTTTATAACTTTATTTTTTGTAAGTTATTTTGATTAATGAAAATTATTCTTTGAAATTCTCTTTGTTGCCAAATTATTTTTTCTCAATAGAGAGAAAGAGCAAATGTAGTATTTGAAATTAGTGGCGGTGGCACTAACATTCTGAGTCGTGCCACCCTAATTGTTATAATCTCAATTAGGGGCAAAAATAAAAAATGAAAAACCTGACCGTATCAAAAAATTGGATCAGATCGATATTTTAAGGATTGTAAAATTTAGTTCGATTTTATTTCGGTTTGAAGTTTTTTTAAAATCATTTTTTAAATTCGATTTTTGATCTGGGAGTATAAAAATAAGGTCCAGACTGAACCAGATCGGTTAGGGATAAAAATGTTAATATGTTTTTTCTTAATTAGGCTATTATCACATACCGATCTAAAAGACTGAAATCATAAATGCAATGCGCCCTTCGTCACTCTGCAGCCCACACTCGAGTCCTTGACTTCGACGGCTCTCACTGCTCTCACTCTTTGCTCGAGGTAATCCTATCTCTCCCAATCTCTCACAAAATTGCAAACTCTGTCGCATTCTCTCCCTGTTACCTTCATTCCTTCCATAATATGCATTTTCACAGTTTAAAGTATTTATTTCAATTTTTAATTAGCTGAATATTTTATCACTCATACAAGTCAAATAAAAAAATTGCATTTTATCATCTCTAAAAACTAGTTGTTTTAATCTAATTTAGGAGATGCTTTGTTGCTTGCTAGAAGTGAAAACTATGAATTGAAAGCTTAAAGTCGTAATTTTTTGGCTTGAACTTATAATATGCTAATTTGTAATAATGTTGGAGTAATCTGAACTTGACAGAAATTTATGATAAAATTTTCAATTAATGAATTTTATTAATGACTACACAATTATTATTTTTTAATAAATTTTATTAATTTTTCACTTTTTTATGTTGGCCCAAAATATCGTTTATAAAGCCAAAAAGTCAAAAACAAACTGAAAACGGCTCAAAACGATTGAAATTAGACCAATGCAACTTGTACAATTTCTATTTAAAATTTTATAAAATTAAAAAATCGGTTCAATTTCATAAATTTATTAGACTGAACTGGACCGGATTGGATCGGGCCGGTTACAATCCCAACTTCCGTTGACTAGCACCACCTTATTTGTGACAGGTGGCACTTGGTAAATTATGTACCCATGGCAGTCAACCTACACCCAGCTGTGAGATCTACAACCAACGCTCGCCAGGTATAACTGCGTGGAGGAGTGCTACAATTATAATAAATTTTGTACAATAAGTGTACAATATTCGTGAGAAGACGTTATTTTTGTCGAATTAATTCGAAACGACGTCGTTTTATTTAGCCAACTCCGTTTCTCGGCTAAATAAAACGACGTCGTTTTGCATTAATTCGACAAAAACGACGTCGTTTCACAGATATTGTACACTTGTTGTATAAAATTTGTTGTAAACGTAGCATTTTTCAACTGCGTGCGAGAGAAGAACAGCATAAAAACGCCACGTAATCGTTGAATATGGAAACTGAAGGGAATGAATTGGCCACGTGCGCTGCAAATTAATCGCTAAAAGGAAACTTCCAGACAAATTTCTTGCTC
>BRYE01000011.1:15888426-15893426 GCA_030159115.1 Actinidia arguta var. hypoleuca | reverse complement strand
CACGAGATAATTGGCTGACATCGCACTATTCTTTGACTAATTCTAACAGTTGACTAACGGAGGGGAGGTTTGTGTATATTATTAGATAAATTATAAGAATGTAGTGTAATTTTAAAAATTATAGGAGAAGTCTGTGTAATTTACCCTAAATTTATTCAGTGAGTCACACCATGGTCCCCATGCATTTCACCGATAGTGATATTGTAACCTACGACGGTCCCATGCAGTTCACCTAATTCTTAGGATGTGATTGGAGTAAGAATTTAGCTGAAAAATAAGGGGAAAAAAAATGAATTTAATGGTTCTAATTTATTTATTTTTTATTTCACAAATTCTTCTTTAAATCGTTGATTCGAATACAGATTTTTAAGGACAGCTAATTGTTTCAAATATAATTCTTAATGTGATGTAATTTCTTGGCCTCGTGAATAGGTCAAGAACGGACACATGATTTGACTTTTAAAAAACAGAAATTACATTCGAAGTATGAAATTCATAACTTGCTCACAAAATACAATCTTAATAACAACATTAGATTGGCAAACCTATTTAACTTTAAAAAATTCACAGCTGCTATAAAATCAAACGTTAGCGTGGCATAATTATTGAATTCGCAACCTACGCTCATATTACAATTTTAATTGTGGCATAAGAGTGACAAACTTATATAACTTGAAGATATGTATAACCAATATTCAAAATATTATGGTGACGGTCATCCTTAGCCACAATCCATTCTGAAAATGACTACTCTCCAGCAAAATTTAAAAAAAGAAAAAAAAGGTGTTGTCAAAGGATTCATCCTCTGAAGTGCGGAGAGTGGTGGAGTGCTCTTAGAATGTACAAAATGACGTCGCTTTGTACACTTCAGGAGCAAAACGTACAAAATGACGTTATTTTGCCCTTGAACATGAAACGACGTCATTTTATAATTAATTTAAACAATGTTATTTTGTTTAAATTATATAAAAAATATCATTTTGTACACTTCAAGAACACTCAAATCTCAGCACTTTAGCGTAAAAATTATTTTACAGCTGTATAAAGTGTACCAATGTAGTCAGTCGGCCATGCAGCGATGGGAAAAAAGTAGTAGTAATTGACATGCAATAATAGTGATGGTGCAGGAGACAAGATCCGGCCATATCACATAGAAAGACCCATTCATTTCCTGAGGAACGAAGAAAATAATAATGCCCGGTAAAAACCAAGAACCGTCCAATTCCATTCATTTCCTGATGAACGAAGACAAAAGTAAGAACAAAGAAAACAATAATGGCTAGTAAGAACCAATAACCCGGACAATGGAAAAGATAGATTTTATAGATCTTTCATGTCTCATCTGTTGTGATTACTCAAAGGGTACCACTAGAAGTGATAGGGATGTTGCAACGGGTCCAGTACCCGAAACTTGCTTCTATTCTTACATCTGACGGGTATAATTTTGAAAAAGTATAATTTACAGTCACTAAGTTCAAATTTAATACTCAATTCAGGAATGTAAAAAAGTAATAATTAAATTCCAATTTCAAAATAAAAATTTAACATATTAATATATCAAACTCCAATCTACTTTGTAAATAAAAAAAAATATATTACATTTTCGATCTAATATAGTTCATGCTTCACGTTCTTCATCCATTCTCAAAATAACTTAAAAAATTTACCTATCCAACTAAATTCATGTATTAACCCTAATCTCTTCTAAATAATTTTTAATTTGAGGTATTTTTTTAATATAAACTCACTTTTAAAAAAGAGTTTGAATCTTGAAACTTTAAAAATATATATATTTGAGTTTTAATAATGTTGTAGTAAGATATTGTGGGGTAGTGAGGATAGAAAAAAAATCGAGTATAGGTATTGGCTATGGTTGATTAGCGAAAGCTGGTAGCAAAAGGCTGTTTGCCAGAGTTATGAGACATGAACAATGAGAAAGACCTGCCGGATATATTCTGAGACGGCTCTCTCCAAGGATAAGTTAGTGACCAGACATGTAGAGAGAGAAGGAGAGAGAGTATCGTGTGTTGCGTACCCGTGAGGGAGAAAGAGTCTGACATTTTATAGTGCAACTCGACGCGTGCCTAGACGCGTCAACTTCCATGTCAGTGAGTGGACGACTTACCCAATCATGTCCTAGGATATGGTTGGTAGCTGGCTATCACATCATCAACGTCTGGACCCAAGTGTGCAGGTGGCAGATAAAACTTCGCTGTGCAAGTTACTCTCTGCCCTTGATGCGCCTTGGAATCACCGCCTAGTCAACTCCTCCAACCAAGCTTCGGCACGATGATACCAGTCGAACTTGCTAAGAAACGACAGTCTGATAGTGACATTCACTCCAAGTCAATCGAAAATGATAAATGATATTTTATCTTCTCACAAATCTCATATAATTTTTTCACAGTGCAGAGCATCATATTCAGCATAATATTGTGGGCCAGTGCTTATTTATACAGACAACGACTACCCTGAAGATTTGAATTGCTTCAGTCCGAGGATATTTGAGAATTTATGCAAGTTGTTCAATTCGGGCCTTAACTATGTAAATGGATTTTTTTACATACGTGGTTCAAATAGTTAAAGTTTGAAGATTCCGGAGTCAATGGGTTGATTTAAGTTTGATTATTAGTATGTGTAAAACAAGCAAAGTAGACAATTAATGGGATATTGGTGTTATTCAGTCCTTTTGATTGTGTGATTTTATTCGATCTCTACTTATATAAATAAAACACACGACGTAACACAATGTGATCCATCAACGGGAAAGAGAATTCTTATAGAAAATTGTGTTCGCAAGTCAATATTATCGAACCGTGTTAATTTCTTTGTATTCTTCTCTTCTTATTGGATTTCTCCTTTTGATTTTTCTGTTTCTAAAATTCAAACTGATGATCATATTGTTTACTTGTCTATTAACAAATTTCTATAAGATGTTTTATAACGTGTTTGAATGTACAAAAGATCTTGTGACACACATAATTTTACTTATTTATCTTGATATAAATTTATATTAACTAGCTATTAATTTGTATCTGATAAACATAATTTTTAACGGTATTAAAACTACTATATGAACAATTTAAATCATCAAAATAAAACTCAAAACACTTCAACTGCAGTCAAACTGGGTAGTGTGAGGGAGCGCTTATTTAAAGAGGTTACTGCCCAACGGATGTTAACACCCCAATTGCACCAATACTTTTCAAGATGAGATTGCTATTTCCAATCCTGCTTGCCGCAATACTTGTAGCGGAAACCACCGGGTCAGAGGAGGAGTTCCTCAACCAAATTCACGCCCTCAAGCCACGGTACGGTGCCGGTGGCACCACTGTTCAGGGACTATCGTGCGCGAGCTGGCGGCTCGGCGTGGAGGCCCACAACATTATCGATTGGAAAACAGTGCCACAAGCCTGCAAAGACTACGTCGGACACTACATGCTCGGCCATCAGTACCGAAAGGATTCGGAAGTTGTTGTAGATGAGGCTTTGGTCTATGCACAGAGCCTCCAGCTTGGTGGAGATGGCAAGGACATATGGGTCTTCGACATAGATGAGACCACACTCTCTAATCTACCTTACTATGCTAACCATGGATTTGGGTAACTAAATATAGAGAAAAGCTACATATTATATATATATATATATACCCAATGAGTGAGTCTGGAACTTCCTTTTTGAACAGGGTTGCAAACAAGCTGAGCGCGTGCTTAGGCTTGTTGATTAAGATTTTAGCGAGTTGGAGCTCATAAAAAATTTAACGAGCCGAGTCGAGCTCGAGTTTGTTTATGAGTCTTGACTAGTCAAACAAATTATATATTTATATTCTTAAATAATTAAGTTTACAAATAAAATTTTATTATTTATTAAAAAATATCCTTATGTTTTTTCCAAACTATCAAATATGAAATAGTGAAATTTTAAATACTATTCACTCTTTTTATAAATTATGTACTAATATTTTTTTATTTTTTATTTCTTTTTACTTTATTGAGTTTAATATTCACGCTCAAGCTTGTTTGTTTACCAAACAGACTGAGCCGAACTGAGTCTGACTCTACTTACGAATGGCTCGGTTCGTTCGCAACCCCTCACTCCTAAGAAAGATGCATCCTAAAGATAGATTGTAATTATATTTACCCACCTGATAAGTAATAACTTGACTTACAATCAAGTGGATAAACATTACCCTTTCTCATTTGTTTTGTTAAAATACTGGGGTGGTACGTTGTAGTTTTCAATTCCTGTTTAGCCTCCTACTCCCTAATTTTGACATGATATTTCATCTTACTGTACTTTGGACTGCCTTTGCATATTTGATTCCATTGGGTACTTTTATTCATTTTATGGGCAAGTTTTCTGCATATATTGGCTCCGCTTTTTCTTCTTATTGTTAGCAAGTTCTCTCACTTAGGGCCATGTTTGGTAGAGTTTATATTCTAATAATTTTTGATTTTTTTTTTTTGAAACTTGTGTCAAAATGTTTAGTTTACGGGTCAAAAATAACTTGCAAAACCAGTTCAACTTATGTTAACATTGTTTGCTTAAAAGCAGAAGTTGAAAAGATTCAAAATAGAGCTTATAAGAATCAATTATTTTTTAATTTTTATAGATTATTTTTAATTTATAAACAGAAGCATAAGTTGCGTCAAACACTCTTTAACAATTTTCAATGCGTGCAAAACATGAATGTTTGAGAGTACGTCTTATTCCACCTGCTTTGTGACTCAAATTCATGCTTGGCCAAGACAGTAGCATCTAGGCCATTCTTTTATGTGTAGTAAAAGTTGTCCCTCTACATTTGGATAAGACTATGTTTGGGATAAATTGCACATTTACTTAGAATATTTTTGGTTTTAGTAAAATTGAAAAACTATATATTATTTTTTTATGAAAACCCATTATTTTTCATATTAACCCAAATAAATTGCTCACAATAATACAAGAGAGATTATTTGGTGCTTTTAGAGTAAAGTTCGAAATCAGTCAATAAATGACAC
>BRYE01000011.1:15833426-15840926 GCA_030159115.1 Actinidia arguta var. hypoleuca | reverse complement strand
ATGAGAGGAGTATAAGGGTATGATTGATCAAAAAATAAAAAATACTAAAAACAAAAACAATCTAAAATAATTAAATTTATCCTAAAACGGTAATGTGGCAAATAAAGGGATGGCATTTTTCCCTAACAAACAGTGTTCCTATTTTGTTTTTGTTTTTTATATCGTATGATTATATTGAGAAATAAAATTTAAATTTTCAAATATTTTTAGTGGGGGATGGTGTTAACCTCTCAAATTCATATTCTTTGCCCCGACTACACATTTTATAACATATCGATAACGTGGGATGGAAAAATATGGATTCACTTTGCTTTGTTACCATTCATACTATAACGTGTTTAAATTTGTTTTTGGCCTTTTTTATATAAGTAAAATGCTAACTATCCCCGGATTATATTGGTGAAGAGTGTGCATTAATGACTTAACCATGGTTAGTAAAACTATTTTTATAAGTAGAGTGATTACCCTCCTCGTTTTTCTCTCTAGAATTGATAACTACAACTCGTTTTCAAAGAAATGCAAAATAAAATGGGAAAGTAGAGGACGATTTGCATGATCCATATTTGCAGGGCTCGTGCAATAAAAACATGCAGATCCCATGATCTTGTCTGCAGGCAGGGGAGGTGCGGATGGAAAGAGGATAAGTGGAATTATTTGATTCTTTTAAGAAAAAAAATTATATTGATAGTCTTTAAATATTTATAATAAATATAATTTTCATCTCATAATTTTGATTATAAATATAATTTTGATTTTATAAAAATTAATAATTTTGATCATATAAGAAATTATTTTTATGAATTTAACCCTATTAAAATTATTTTCTCACTCCGTGTTCTGATTTACAAGTTCACCACTCTCTTTCTTGTTTCTCTCTCATCATTCTTGCCCGTCCGCTTATGTGTCGGTGCTGTGATACTGAACTATCTCGCTAGGTAAAGAATTATAAACCATCAACCCACCGCCGTTAGATTAGATTTTTTGCAATGGCCGTTTAAATTAATCAAATCACACGCAAAATCTCTCTGATCCAACGGCAAAAAGGACGCCTTCTTTATCACTCTTTTGTACCTGATTTTTATACGCTGCGTCTTACATTGGCAAATAATCGCCGACTTAAAGGGTCAGCACTCGCCAGGAAATGACGATAAAATTACATCGAAAGCCGAACCCGTGAGCAGTGCGTTCTGGTCGGCCGGTCTGGTTGGATACTGCGAAACGCCACACCTAATCTAGTAGACTGACACGTGTCAATCAAATTTTGTGTGGTCCTCAATACGGAGTGGCAAAATGGTAATTTCACTTTGCTTTGTTACCATTCATACTATAACGTGTTTAAATTTGTTTTTGGCCTTTTTTATATAAGTAAAATGCTAACTATCCCCGGATTATATTGGTGAAGAGTGTGCATTAATGACTTAACCATGGTTAGTAAAACTATTTTTATAAGTAGAGTGATTACCCTCCTCGTTTTTCTCTCTAGAATTGATAACTACAACTCGTTTTCAAAGAAATGCAAAATAAAATGGGAAAGTAGAGGACGATTTGCATGATCCATATTTGCAGGGCTCGTGCAATAAAAACAT
This sequence comes from Actinidia arguta var. hypoleuca, assembly GCA_030159115.1. Lineage (NCBI taxonomy): Eukaryota > Viridiplantae > Streptophyta > Magnoliopsida > Ericales > Actinidiaceae > Actinidia > Actinidia arguta. The sequence goes on along the minus strand of BRYE01000011.1, from coordinate 15,839,340 downwards.
GCAGATCCCATGATCTTGTCTGCAGGCAGGGGAGGTGCGGATGGAAAGAGGATAAGTGGAATTATTTGATTCTTTTAAGAAAAAAAATTATATTGATAGTCTTTAAATATTTATAATAAATATAATTTTCATCTCATAATTTTGATTATAAATATAATTTTGATTTTATAAAAATTAATAATTTTGATCATATAAGAAATTATTTTTATGAATTTAACCCTATTAAAATTATTTTCTCACTCCGTGTTCTGATTTACAAGTTCACCACTCTCTTTCTTGTTTCTCTCTCATCATTCTTGCCCGTCCGCTTATGTGTCGGTGCTGTGATACTGAACTATCTCGCTAGGTAAAGAATTATAAACCATCAACCCACCGCCGTTAGATTAGATTTTTTGCAATGGCCGTTTAAATTAATCAAATCACACGCAAAATCTCTCTGATCCAACGGCAAAAAGGACGCCTTCTTTATCACTCTTTTGTACCTGATTTTTATACGCTGCGTCTTACATTGGCAAATAATCGCCGACTTAAAGGGTCAGCACTCGCCAGGAAATGACGATAAAATTACATCGAAAGCCGAACCCGTGAGCAGTGCGTTCTGGTCGGCCGGTCTGGTTGGATACTGCGAAACGCCACACCTAATCTAGTAGACTGACACGTGTCAATCAAATTTTGTGTGGTCCTCAATACGGAGTGGCAAAATGGTAATTTCACTTTTGGCCTCCGGCCACCCAACATGTTCGACCTATAACGCCCAACTCGGCGGAATTATTACGTACTTTCTCATAATTTAACCTTTTCTTCTGAAATTTGAAAAGGCTTGGGCGCTCCACTCGCACGTGTGCGCGTGCTGATACGGTTTTTGATTGGACTTATTTTTATCGTCTCCGCTTGCACTTTACGCGCCAAGTAAGTCGCGTCGAAATCGCAAGCGAATCTTGGTTGGTTCGTATCTGGTACTCCAGGTACCAGGGTAATAAATGCTGATATCTTTTTGAAGTCCATCGCTACCGTAGGATAGGTGTTATTTGTCATCTGATTTTTGATATAATTTATGCAGTAATTTTTAAAATATTCATAATTTTATTTTAATGCAAACAGATTTTAATTTAATAATTTTACACTAAAACATAATTGAAGGCTCCGTTTAATAATGCTTAAAAATTAAGTTTTTTTTAAGTTTGTTATTAAAAAGACTGATTTTTTTTGACTTTTTTATTTTTTTTGCTTTACTTTAACTAAAACTAAGCAAATAAGCAAAATCAGAAAAGTAAAAAAGTCAACTCTGATTGATTTTTTTACTTATTTTAAACAAAAAAAACAATCAAAAAATTTAAATAAGTTGGTACCAAACGGAGCATAAGTCTCTTGTACATGACTAATAGTCAATTTCTATTATGTTATCAAACATGGCCTAATTTCAAACTCTTTATGGGAGAAATGGCTCCTAAAATTTTGATTTTAGTGAGAAATAGTAGTATTTAACTCAATTTGGGCCAGCTGAAATTGCTTTCTTTTAACTATTTGGGTTTAAGAGATTTTAATATTTTTAATAATTTTTTTAATTATTTTATTAAAATTATATGTTTTATCACTTCTCCTGTTTTGAAAGAGAAAAATCTGAAAACGGAAGCAGCTATTTGGTCGCCAAAGGAGTTGCTCCAAGGATGGACCCGGGCTAAGTTTTTCTTCTCCAATCCTCACCGTCAGCAAATGAATACCCCAATCCATATGAATTGGTTGAGCAAAACAAGAATCGCTGGAGACAAGACAACAAACATAATAAAATCACTTTTGTGTTTCTCTCTCGACTAGTATCAAAAATCAAACAATGCATTCTTCTATATGCATTAAAATCAAATTGTTTTCCCCAATTTTCAAGATTAGGTTTTCTAAATAAGGAAAAATAGGTCAAAATCAGAGGAAATTGAAAGTACTCAAGCATTGCGATTCGAAATTAGATGACGATAGGGTTTGAAATTTGAATTTGGAAAAAATAAGCTAGTTTCAACATAACAATTCTACTACAAAAAAAATTATTGACCTGAAATTGTTGAAGCTTGTGGCACCACCATCACTGGTCATCATCACACCACCATCACTCAACGTTGATAGTCGTCGCTCAATTCCTCATAAGTGGTCCCCAGAGAGAGACATACTGAGATGGTCTCCGTATCAGAGCGAGGTGATGCAAAGGCGATATCCGGAGACGGACCGGTGAACGGTGACGGAATAGAGATGTGAGAGAGGGGGAGCGATAGTGAGTTGTGAGAAAGACAGAGAGAGCGGCGACATTGTGAGATAGATAGGTTAGTTTTTTTTTTATTTTGTGACTAATGAAACTTTGTCACGGAATGTAAAACTACGTTGCTTAGTTTACAAACTAATACATGACCTATTATTTGGTCACCAAACCATGACCAAAATAATTTAAATTCGGCGCCTTATATTCGTAACCCATTTTTTTGGCTGTCGCTAATATAATTTTGACACCAATATACTACTGTTTAGTCACCAAAAGTTTTCCAATACATGGCGTCATACATACGTTGAGCAACAAAATTACTTGTCACCAAAAGGCACCATTCTACAACTAAATTAAGAATACACAGAAAGTTTATATTCAGTGAGTAAATAATTATTTAGTCACCAAAAGTTGTCATGGAAAGTGTTTATATTTTTCACTGATAAATAAGCTAAATTCTTTGTTTTTAGTGTTTTTTTCAGTTTCATCTTTGTTAAACTTTTGTCAGACTCCTTTCGTTAAAAGTAACTGAAAAAATATAAATTATAATAAAAAAGGTGAAAATAGTTATCTAATTTTGAAAACTCAAAAACTAAAACAATTAAAATAGCTTAATGTGGAAGGATAAAATATCTTGTTTCACTTCCAGGCGAACGCAGTCGACGAAATATCGCTCCACAGTAAGCTCGATCGATGTACTTCATTAGGCGTAGATTCACAGGGCACATCAAGGTCAAAGGGGTAACGTACACGGCGGGTTTTCTCTGTCATCCCCATGCCTAGGTTCAAACTCCGAAGATACAATAGGCTAGCTATCAGTCATGCTCTAGGGGCATTATTAGGTTAGTCACCTATCCACTAATATGGTAGTCGGCGCGTCCATGCACGCTCCAAACTACACTATAAAAGGACATACATTTTCTCTCACGGGTAGTCAATTCTCTCTCTCTCTCTCTCTCTCTCTCTCTCTCTCTCTCTCTTCTTTTTTATTTACTAACTAGATCGTTAGAGAGTCATCACCAGAACAGCTCCGGACAATCCTTCTTACTGTTTTGTCTCGCAACTATAACTAACAGCCTCCAACCACCGTAATCCATTGCCTGATACCGCCAATATTTACGTTTGATTTTTTATTATCCCCACTGCCCACACTTAAAAAGATAGCACAAAGTGGGCCTAAATTAACTCATTTTAAGCTAATTAGACTAGCCTAATCTTGGTAAATTAGTTATTAATATAGTTTAAGAATATTGAAAAGTTCATACTCATCCAAGTTGTTGTTGTTGGGTTGGGTACTTGACTACTTGAGGTAGAGTCGCAAGTGTAATGATGCCTTGTTCCTGGCGATGAGCGAGAGAGGGAGAGGGAGGTTAGTGGAAGTGGAAGTCAGTCAACGAGCACTAAACCGAATATAGAAGATGCGCGTCTAATCCAACAAAATGTCCGCTTGATGCAATTAATCGTAGCCGTCCACGTAGGTTACGACCCTCGCAGATGCAGATGAATGGGGTGTCACTGTCACCAGACAATTATCCTCCACCTCCCCAATGCTTTCTTTTACTTGATATTTTGAAGAATTACTTAAAAAAAATTAGAGATCGATCATGAAAATAAATTAAATTATATAATTTTAATTATAATAAATTAAATTTTATAATTTTAATTTAATAGCAAGTTAAATTATCTAATAGTCTTCATCTATATAGGATTAGGGTTAACCAAACTAACTTATTTTTATCTAAAATGCACTAAAATCACGTTGTATATATTGCATAGTGCTACTTTTTATTTCAAAACCCTAATCGATTCATTCTCATTTTAAAATAACATAAAAATTTAGTCTCTTTAACTAAATACAAAACTCAAATTCTCTAATTTGTTTTATTAATTAGATCGATAAGTGCTTTAAAAGAAGAGTAACACTATACAAAGTTATTTTCATACATTTTGAACGTGAATCAATTAGTTTCGTTAGCCCTAAATAGGTGGAGATTATCAAAAAATTAAATTATTACAAAATTATATTTGTAATAATTTTTTAGTTTAATAGTCAAACCCTAATATTTTATTTTAGTTTTCCCTTGATATTTTGATTTGAATAGAAACGCTCTAGTGCCGATTCTCATTTTTTGGTTGATGTTTATCCAAATAGAAATTTAAGTTATTATTTGATGTGCTCTAGCTTTTAAATCTTAACTGGCTTTAGCTCACATGATCGTGAGGACCATTTAGGTACTTGTGTGAGATGTCCCGTATCAATTAATACTATTTTGTGGCAAAAAAAATTTATTTTAATACATTAATTGGTTAAAATATAAAAAATGAGATAAAAATCAAGTTTTGGTTTGGAATGCCTAAAAAATCATTAAGTCTTTTAGTTATGAATTAGTAAAAAAATTGATGGTAGTTGGATTTACTAAAAAAATTTAACTAGACGGACCTTGAAAAATTAAGCTAAAAAATTATATACCTAACCAAAAAAATCAAGCCTAATGGACTTAAAAAAAAAAAATTTTCTTTAATTTAAAATATTTAGGCCAAACGGGCGTAAGAACTCTTAACTCCCATGCATTAAATTAAACTTGTTGCGATTCAATTGTTGAAAAAAAAGATCATCATGATTCAAAAGAGAAAACAAAAAAGATAAAAAAAAGTATACATTTTTTTGGGGGGTAAAAAGGGAAGAGCAACCATCATCACAAGTAGAAAATTATATTATAAAAAACTACTTTCTTTTTATTTTCCAAAGTTATGAACTTATTATTTAATTTGTTTTCAATTTTAGTAGTACAAAAAAATAAATTAATACTCATTAACATGCTAAAAACAAATTAAAAAAAAAACTTGAAAAACGAAGGTGAAAAGTTGTGATGTGCACCTACAATTCGGTATACAATTTTTTTTTTTTATAATATTTTTGACGATACATTTGTATTTGCAGTCTATCTGGTTACCGTAGCATGATGAAAGGAAGGATTTCCCCATAGCCAACCCGCGTTGATCCGTTCGTATAGTAACTCTGAACTGTGCTCCCTCTCTTTTAGCCTTGTTGGTGTAGCGTGATGTAGAACAGATAGTTCAAGTCTTCTTTGATCAACGAGATCGAATTAAATCTGCACGTAGAAAATTTAAAAAGTAAAAAAATAATAGTAGGAATCACCGGCACTGACGGCGGAATTACATGAGACTTGGTGATCTGAATGGAATCGTCGAGAGAATCAGAATTCATAGCCTTTGGTTTTGAGTCCCGCCAAATTTCGAAGAAATTTCATCGTTTGCCTTATCGAAAGGACAATTTTACCGTTTATATTAATTATTGTTTTAGCTATAACTTTTAATTTAAAAATCAAAATGAGATCCCGTTTGTTGAGAAATATTTTCTAAAAAGAGTAGGAGTTAATTTAGGTATTAACTCAATTATATTTTTTTGATAATTTTTTTTATTTTCTTACATAATTTCGTGTTTAACGCGAATTAGAGTTTCTAAGTTTTTATTTGAACGTCTTGTAACATAAAAGGCAATTCAGTTTTTGATCAATAAAATTTCTGAGAGTTCTCTTTTTATTTCTTGTGAATTCAAAAAATCCTAGTGGATCCTAGATTTATTTTCTTGATATAGATGTGTTCTGTTTTTGGTGACATTCCGTCTGCGTCATAATGAGTCCTAAT
>BRYE01000011.1:15820926-15825926 GCA_030159115.1 Actinidia arguta var. hypoleuca | reverse complement strand
CGTTTTTATGGACGGAACTGTATTTCGATCGTAGGAGGTTATGGCTCCCTTACTTTTGCCATAATTCTTAGTATACTACCTACTATTTTTATATATATTATATAAATACAACACGATGATTATCCTAATTCTAATATTTGCTCTCAATCTCTGTTATGACTCCCCAAAAATAAAATTATAGTTCCGTCCGTGACTGTATTAATGATTTTATCCTCTCTCCTGATAAGTCAAGGAAAGGAAAGAGTTTAGTGGGTCCCATGTGCAATGAAAACGTGGTTAATTTAATTTGGGCAAGGGTAAGTTTGGTTTATTTCACTTTCAAGGTCCCCAGGAAAGAAAAGTGGTTCTCTATCTTGTGCTAGCTAGGTCAACCCAAAAAGGCAAAAGCAAGTTCCCTACATTCCCACCATAATATCAAGACATCTACTTCTTGCAAGTCTAAAAGTTGGCTTATGGACCCTCTACCAAAAGTGTCCAAATGAGTATGACTACCCAAACACGGTCTTCTTTTCAATTAAAGAATCATGTCCCTTTGCTTGTGGAGAAATTATTTACCTTTTAACCAATGTTCAGAGTAGTAGTTTGGCCTTTGGAGTCAAAAGTTTAGTCTTAATGGCATTTTGGTCATTACTGAGGCTGAGGGATCATACAAAAAATTACCAAAATGGCTCGAAAAGATCAAGTCCACTTATTCTATAGACACATAAACCAATCATAGAATCGGCCTTTGAAAATATACGAATTGACGGAATTTTTAGGAGTGGTTCTCACCCACAAATCTTGTCAAATCCTGCCCGTCTCCCTCTCTCTCTCTCTCTCTCTCTCTCTTAATAACAGTTTTGTGGTTGATTTTTGTGTTTGTACACGAATTTGTAAAAGCAAGAGGGCAAGCCCTATGTGTCCGTCGGTCTCAAGGTCGGCTAATCTTGGACTTGACCTAAATCCAAGATCGACCCACGACTAGCATTGGGTTGCACACTCGTGTTTGTAACAAAAACTACAACGTAACAAAGAACCACAAGTTCTCTTAACTTTTCACCTCACAAGAAAAAACATCATAACAAAAAATCATAGTGTGCATAACATAAGCCATAAACGTTCACAACTCGGTCTTTTTGTACTGTATTATCCATTCATAATTACATAACTTTTCGTGTAATGTGTATCACTATAATTTTATCTGCAGCATTAATTTAGGTAGACTGACTGGGCTTTGATCAGACCCAATCAAACACGGGGCCACAGCCCGATACACTAGCAGATTATCCCCAACGGCCCAATAACAGGTTGGGCATGGCCCATGGCCTGCATACTTGTGTTTCACTTACAATCTGAAGCTGTAAACTGCAATTTAAACAAGATTAAAAAAAAAATCTCGAAATAAAATCTCGAGGTTCTCCCTTCAAGAGAAAGCCGAAAAATATAAATCTTGCAAACGGTGAAAAAAATTCAATAAAAACAGAAAATTTCAAAAATAAAAGTAACTGAAAAATCTCAAAAAATACCAAGTTAATTTTAAAAAAAAATAATCCTATTCACGTGAGTTGTCTCTATCATATTTCAAGAACGAAAAATTTTATAATTGTTTAACAGATCAATGAGTAAGAAAAATTTATATAAGGTTTGGTAATTTGTATAATATTTTTCTTTAAGAAGAGTTTGCTTAGACTATTTCAATGAAATGTCTCTATCTATACCATACATGAACCTGAGGCCACCACATGCCCTGTCCATTAATTTAGCCTTTTTGCCGTTTCGTGCACGTTGCTTTGCTGCCTTTGTTCTGTTTTATTCGTCAAACTTGTGAGTTTTTGACTCCGACCACATCCGACTGACCTTAGGATGGAGGTCGAGCGGATAAGATTGATCGATTGACTGATTTTAAGTCGGCTGTCGATCGGTTCATATTCGCTGGTGTGACGCACTTTTGGCCGACTTTGATTAACTGGACTCATTTTGAACTTCCTAAACTCTGTTTTTTTACATTCCTTTTTGGTTTAGGAGCTTGTTCTGGCAAAAAATTCTTTTGGTATTGAATGCTTTGGGAAGGTTTCTTATGTTATAAATTTGGAAAAGCTCTCTCTTCTTTGATAGACTTCTTAGTTCTTCGAGGTTTTGAAAGAACTTTATAATTCCTTTGGTGGGCCCATGGGAAGATTTTGGTGGTTCAATCTTTGATCCATTTATTTGTGAGAAGGTTTTGGTGTGGTTTCAATTAGGTTTGGAAAATAATTTGTATTTTGGTTTAGGTGAGGTTTTTGGGAGTGAGTTTTTCAGAAAATTATCTATTGTAGCTCTTCACAGCATGCGTTTGATTCTTTATTAGAAGTCTTTGTTTGTTTGACTACCCTTGGATGTTGGAATGTCACCGAAACACATAAAACTTGGACTCCTTTGGTTCATTTGGTTATTATCTCTTTCATTCGTTTGTTTTCGTATTGCAAATTTGTTTTGTTCTTTTTTTCCATTCATATTTATAGCTATCTTGAGTTGTGTTTATTTAGTTATTTTTTAACACTTATGCACAACAAAAACACAATTCCCATCTTCTTTCTCTCTCTCTATTAGATGTAGGGAAGTGCTTGCATGTTTGGCAAAAGCTTAAAAACAACTTTTAATTGTGTTTGGTATAATTGAACTTATATTAAAATTATTTATGTAATTGCAGAAGTTGAAAAGCTTTAAAATAAAGCTTCCAATAATCATTTTTTTTTCAATTTTAGTAACCTATTTTGGGCTCATAAGCAGAAAAAGAAGTTATGACAAACACTCTGCATAACTTTCAAGATAAAAAAACTGAGAAATTGCAACTTATAAGTTCTATCAAATATTCGTTTATTCTACGGATTTTTTTTTTTGAAGAAGTTGTACAAGCACTTTTTTGAAGTTTTGTCAAACATTCAATATAACTTTTTTTCAGCTAAAAGTTTGTAAAATAAGCTTGAAACAAGATGCTAGAAGTTTTGCCAAACATAAAATAAGAGAAAAATGTTATAATACACATATCATACTATTTACACCCATTATGTAGTTAAGATTGTGTCACGTCACTATTTTTTATTGATCAAACCGGTCATTAATGCAAATCTTACCCCTCAAGTAAGAGTTGTACTCTGAAACAATAACAAAAGAATAATTTCAAGTAAGATCCATAAAAACCCTAATTCATAATTAGATAGAAATAAGAGATGAAATTACTTGCTAAACCAAGCTTAAAATTAATAAATTACAAAAATTACCAAAAGTAGAAAAATTTGAGTTAAGCTCGTATTAAAAAACTAAAAGAAAATGTAATATAACCCAGAAACCCTACCTCAAAAATCAGAATTAAAACTATCCATTCTCCATGGGCATGTTTATGTCTCTTCGATTCCACAATGATCTTATTGTTAAATTTTTGTGGTTAAAATGGGATCCATTTTCACTCATCGAGGTAATAAATGAACAGTCTCTGTCATTGGATCCAATTGAATTTGTTTGATTTGGTTTGGTTTGTTCTGGTCGATGCATGGGCCCCATTTCATGGATGTTCGATTTTCTTAAACAATGGGACTGTTTCGTTGGACAATGAGAGGATTGCATGAATGAGGCCAGCTTTATAAAAATAGGGGAGATTTCAAAACAGTGGGATTTTGAGATTTAGTCATAATTTTATGGGAGCATTTTTATAGCTCTATTAATTTATCTGAAAAAATTTCAAATCAAAATTTTAGTTAGTCAAAATAAACAAAAATACCCACGTTACTTTGTATACTCCTAAAAAATCTTCTTACACCCCATGTTTTTTTGTACATTACTATCATAATTTCTTTCTATACACCAATTGTATCTACACTATTGTCGATCGGCCGACAACTTTTCGATTGGTCACTCACGATCTGAAATAGTTAAATTTGACTATTTTGAATAGTGTCAATGTTCAAAATGATAAATAATAAAATTTAACTATTTATGACGCCGCACCGAACACCAGCTTCTCTCCACAATGGAGCGGATTGACTCATAATCAAATTTTATAAAAAATTAAAAAAATCTAATAAAATTAGATGGACTAATTATTGGTTCAAACCTAATACCTATTCTCGGGCCAAATTTTCACGTCACTTCTCTCAATTTTTCTAAAAGGTAGGTAAAAATATTTTTTTTGTTAAAAAACTATGTATCTATTAAATTAGTTAACACTTATAAATAAAATTCGATCACACTTTTGTCTATAGGTCATATGACGTAGTGATAAAGGGTGAGAGTTCAGGATGCGAATTAATACTCGGAAGTAAAATTTATCTGATCTTAGTTGTATGCTACCAGGCGCTCTCTCTCTCTCTATATATATATATATCGTGTGGGCCAAGTGGAGTAGTGGGCCCATGAGTAGTAATGGGCTCTTTTTGGCGTTAGCTGCAAGCAACTTCCCACTGACGCTGAGGCCGCTGGATCTCATAGATTTACAGTTGTCTCTCGTCGAAAGTGCGGGGCGCCTACCTGGTCTATTGAAAGGACCTGACTTTTGGAAAGTTGGGATTTGGATTGCATTTATGTGGTATAAGTGTTAGGGGTCTTTTTTGACCCAATTTAATGATCCAAAACGATATATCTTAGATATCAAGAAAATAATAAAATATCACGTTAATCGAATATAAATTTTTGATTGATTAATATTAAGGTAAATTAAATATAATTATATGTGTTATACTTATTTATTAAATTATAAAATAATTTTAAATATATATATTTTTTTACTCGATTAACATATATTTTAACAGTATTAATCTTTACGACAGAGTTTATAACATGAACTATTTAAATAATTAAAATAGATAAAATATAATCTAAAATATTTGAACTGTACAGTGCAATCTAATCCTATTTAAAGTCCCATTACAAACCCCACGATTTTTCTACACGATATTTAGATGGTGAGTAACTTTATGGTGTATCTTGCTCCATCGCAATAAGTTAATAACTTGCTCCAATTTTAAAACTAGTTTTGGATTAGAGTT
>BRYE01000011.1:15805926-15808426 GCA_030159115.1 Actinidia arguta var. hypoleuca | reverse complement strand
GATAGGGTTGTGGGGAAGAGATCTCCATGGAAGGTTCTCTGCTGAGGTACTGTGATCTCCGTGAAGAAGCTTACGGCTGGCATTTTAGATCACCTCTCTCTCTCTCTCTCTCTCTCTCTCTGTAGGATGCTCTTGATTGATAAACTGCAACACGGTCGCGACACCTGTAATTTTTACAAATTCTAATAACTATTTGCAAGGAGAGATTATTTGGTACCCTGGAGAGTACCGAAGTCTGCTGTTTAGACGAATCATTTTAGGGTGAAATACACTTATTACTCCTGAGTTTTATGTTAATACATAAAATATTCTTAATATTTGAAAAATTATAATGACTTCCTCTGAAATTTGTATTTAATAAAAATGCTCTCTTGATATTTGAAAAATTACACTAATTACCTCTGAGGTTCCGGGTTAATACACAAAATACTCCTGGGGTGGTCAATATATTTTAGGGGTGCCTTGTGTATTAATCCGAAATCTCAGGGATGGTCAGTTTATTTTAGGAGAAATATGTTATAAGTTTCAAACCTCAGGGGAGGTCATTATAATTTTTCAAACGTCAAGAGTACTTTGTGTATTAAAGACAAACCTCAGAGGAGCTCATTATATTTCACCCATCATTTTAAAGTATTATTGGAGGTCTGCGAGGGCACCACGCCCACCTGCAAGTAGTGGCGGTCCTGTGGGGGCGGACGGCGGCTACGGCTCTCCAAACATTTAAAAAATAAGAAAATAATATATTTTTTATATTTATTTTATTAATTTTGATTATTTTGTTATTGATTTATTGAAACTAACTCTCCTTAAACATTTTTATTAATAAATTTATTAAAAATATATAATTTAACTTCCTCTCAATGTAATTTTTGCGTTCTGTCACCTGTAAGGTTTCCTCCCTTGGCTACATTCTAGTCCGGATTCATTATGTAATGGATGAATTTGGCATAAGGACGAATATGCGATGCCATTCTTATCTCCAAAGACTCGCTAACAAGGACAGACATTGACTGGGGTCCATGGTTTTAATTACACTTTATCCCCTTAGAGGTATTGTTACTTTTCCACCTTGGCCCTCAAATTAAGAGATTTTTATTACGTTGGCCTTCCAACAAAATTACACATTATCCCTTTTATGAAAGAAAATTCTAACCGCCATCTAATAAGTGGCGTAAAAAATATATAGAATTATGTGAAATGAGTATTAAATTTTATTTTTTTTGTGCTACTTAACCACACCTAATGGGATGTGGTTAGCAGAATTATTTATCTAATTATATTTTTTTATTAGAGTGAATTTACTTAAATAAATATTTTTATTCAAGATTTTTCACTAGGACATTTAGATAATTTTACACTAATAAAGATAAAAAAAAATAGTTAAAGAAAAGGGTGTGCAAAAATTACTAGTCAATCCACAATTTAAACCGTGAATGTTTGAATAGCTATGGAATAGGGAGTCTAAGCTTTAAATTTAACCTTCAGCAACCTTCTTATTCTGGAGTTGTGAAGACACTGTTCGTCCCCCTTTTTATTTTGACGGAATACCGAGCAATTTAAAGAAATCATTTTTTATTATTTTTGTTGGAATTTAACTTTAAAGTATATGAATCATTTAAAAGCTTTTCAAATATTTTTTTTTAATTGAATATGATTAAATAGAGATGTTATTAGAATGACAAAAAATGACTCTTTAACTTGGAAATTAGATAAAGTAGGAGGCTGCTAAAGATAACATCACCAACAACCTCTCCAAAACCTAATTTTAGACAAATTAAGGAGTGAAACACACCAACGAGGCAATGATACTCTTGACAGGTCTGGCCTAAAAATAAGTCTAACAAGTTGTTGGGTTTGGGCACCGGGCAACCATCAAGCCTTATTAAAAATTAATAATGTATTAATAGTATGATAACAACTATATTGGAATTGGTAAAATTCTTTACAACTTTCCGTTTCGATTAGCAGTGACCGGTTGACCGTACGATTGATAATGAACGGGGTAGATCGGCCGGTTCAGTCCACTGAGGGTGAGGGACGTCTCCAATGGCATAAGGTCCTCGAAATCCGTCAAGAAGAAAGCCCTGTCATCGAATATGACGCCCTCTATTGCCTCCTCCAGTCCTCCTCGTCCACTTCGTTCTTTCCTCTCTTATAGTCTTATCCATCAGGTATCTAATCTTTAGGTTTACAGAGAGAAGTGTAGCAATGATTTTGAGAGAGGGGGGAGGGAGAGGAAGGTGCATTAATTGGGTTTTACTTCTTCTATTTTGTCGCTGTGCTTCTCCATTGATCCACTGATAAAAACTAGTTTGTTGGAATTTCTTTATATTCCATTTCGTTTTAAGGTTTCTTTATCGATGAGTTACGAGGTTGTGTTTGGATTAAGGATTGGGTGGCGAAAAGGGTGAAGTTAAATGATCCAACAGTTCAGATTTAATTTTTCTTCTTCACCCTCCATAAATTCTTCCTTATAAAATTCTCGATCCAAATAAAACCC
>BRYE01000011.1:15783426-15785926 GCA_030159115.1 Actinidia arguta var. hypoleuca | reverse complement strand
TACGAAAACAACTATATTGGTATTGGTAACTCAAATATTGGGCCGCCCTAACTCTTTATAACTTTTCGGTTCGATTAGCAGTGACCAGTTAAACGTACGATTGATAATGAACGGGTTAGATCGGCCGGTTCAGTTCACTGAGGGACGTCTCCAATGGCAAAGGTCCTCGAAATCCTTCAAGAAGAAAGCCCTGTCGTCGTATATGACCCCCTCGATCGACGCCTCCTCGTCCACTTCGTTCTTTCCTCTCTTATCCATCAGGTATCTAATCTTTAGGTTTATAGAGAGAAATGCAGCAATGATTTTGAGAGAGGGGGAAGGGAGAGGAAGGTGCATTAATTGGGTTTTACTTCTTCTATTTTGTTGGAATTTCTTTATATTCCATTTCGTTTTAAGGTTTCTTTGTCGATGAGTTCTAAGCCTGTGTTTGGATTAAGGATTTGGTGGCAAAAAGGATAAAGTTAAATGATCCAACAGTTCAGATTTAATTTTTCTTCTTGACCCTCCACAAATTCTTCCTTATAAAATTCTCGATCCAAATAAAGCCCGAGTGCAAAGTACTTCCTCTTAGGATTATTTTCTTATCGCTCTTCGTCTTCTTCATGAAAACCTCATGATATCCATGCACATATGATGAGAAATATGCCCATGAGTCACATGATTTTGATTGTCTAATACTTTATTTTCTTATCACTGTTTATTGTCAATCTTGTTTGATTTCAAGTTGCGTTACCGCTATCTATTGATTAGTTATAACATTTGTGAATCTCAAACACATATATGATGGAAAGTATGCCCGCGAGTCGCATGGTTTTGATTGGTTACTACTTGTTTTCTTACTGCTGTTTATTGTGAACCTTGTTTGATTTCAAGTTGTGTTACCGTATAGCATTTGTGAATGAAGACTTCACTATATCCACACATATATGATGAGAAGTATGCCCGTGAGTCACTCGCGGATGGAGAGGTTAGGGAAAACAGAAATCTTAGGCTTTACGTTTAACCCCGTGGTTGATTGTCTTGAGGTACTCAATTCTTTGATTGGTTCTTCTAGTCTTGTGATACAGCCTATGATGTTCAATTGAGGATTTAGCCCGTACTTAAGACACTGGGTCATTAGCAAGTATTGCTTTCTGAAGATCATGACTTAAATCTTTTGAGATTTCTGTATGTTTGAGCATTGAATGGCCACATCACCAAGTTATTCTTGTTGTACTGAATTACTAGGTCTACATGTCAAAGTTTCTTTAACTAAGGCAATGCATTCTAAGGGTTTTAGTTCTTCTGCAAAATATTTCTGAAACATCTCATATATTATTGTATAGGACTTGTAAAATGAGTGGGTGACCATCATGCAACTCATATAAGAAATACTCTTGGTGCAATATGCATGTAACCCCTGCTTTAGCAGGAGCCTCATGCGCGTGAACCCTTTTCTTTTTTTTAACCATATACTTGACTATTTGCTTGCATAATTCATCGTTAGATTACATAGTTCATCTTGTTACATACTTTATTGGTATATATTTGATCAATGTTTTTTAATTCCCACAGCTACTCGGGCAGTTGGGGGTTGGGGCTTATATCCACCTCTAGTGCATGGGTGGACATTTTATTGGAACAACTTCTACAATAGCCGTTCCTTAATTTTATTAAAGTTTTGCTTCAAGTGTTTTCTTATAAGCTCAAAATATTCCCCATCGCTATTTGCTTCTCATTTATGATGACATTTAGGAATTCATTTTCCCTTGTTTCATGTTTGTGCATCGCCTGCCAGTAATTATGGTTCATACCCTAATTTGCCGACTGAATGCTGAATGAATTTGAACTACTTTTATATGTTTATGAATTTTGTCGGTGTAATAAAGACGAGTTCTTTTTGTTCTGCTTTATTTAGACAGGATTTAAATTTTTTATCCTCCCCCTTTCATTGCAAATCAAATTATCACTTATCTGTGTTTGTGGTAAAAGAGTATGTTTAACAATGATTTTTTTGCAGATGGATAAACTACTAGTGCAAGCACTGAAAGTCACGAGCAAAACGGAAAGGAAGGAAATCGATTCTTTCACGCAAGTCTTGTCCACAATCCGAACTTCTTTGAAGGTTGATTTTTTAGTTGGTTTCCATTAAGTATATTTCTATTTGCAGCGTTTTGGTGCACATATGTTGGATGTTTTGTTTTCCTGTGTGTAGTCATGGGCTCCCAGACTCCAGAAAGCATTCTCTAGTTTCGATAATGGTTCTGAGAATCAGGTGGGATGGTCTTTGGAAAGTAGAACTGCTCCTGGTGTAAATGAAGACATAAACAATGTAGTTCAGAGTCCAGAACAAACCAAACTTGATTTATTGGTCTCTCCTTCGCCACTAGTGTCTTGGCGCACTGACTGTACTACCGAAGGTGGTAGACATTTGTTTCTGCTCAAGCCTATACCAAGACCAAAAACATTTTCATCCAAAATTCGTGGCTTATCTAGTCTAAATTGGGAATTGAAAAAATAA
>BRYE01000011.1:15710926-15720926 GCA_030159115.1 Actinidia arguta var. hypoleuca | reverse complement strand
TCTGATTCAACAATTTTGGAAAGAACAGAAAGACCCAAAAGGGGAAAAAAATGCCGGTTCAATGGATTTGGACGAATCTGTTTAAATGGATATGGAAGAGATACTGAGATTGAATATATGGGTTTGGATTAGTTTACCAGAAAGGTGCTTCCATTCAACGAGATCATGGCGAAACAGATGTGGAGAAGACGGAGGCTTTCGCTTTAGTCCCTGTAAGCCCTGCGGTAAGAGAATTTGACGGAGAGAGAAGCGAGAAGTAGAAGGAGAGAGTTTTGAGGCTGCTCTTCTTTATGTTCTCTCTCTTTTCTTCTGTCTCTCTCTCTCTCTCTCTCTCTCTCTTTCGTAGTCGCTTCCATTTCTCTCAAATGGAGGTGGAAGTTACTCCCACCAACCTCCATTTGCGTCTCCGACTCTCCATTTCATTTTGGAAATATTCATTTCAGCTTCCATATTTGGAGATCTTTTTGAATATTTGGAAATCCATCCTCCAAAATGGAGACTTTGAAAATTTTCAATTTTACCCCTTCTGCCTTTTAACTACAAAATTTAAATACCTATCTTGATAAATACATATCACATTATACCACCGAAAAAATATTAACAATATCTTTAAAATAAAATCAATATTGAATATATTTAGTAACAATTACAAAAATAAGATAATTTAAATTAATGAGAAAATTAGTTATATAATTGAATTTTGAATCAACGGAATGAGTGAGTTGTTAGAAAAATGGAAAACGTTTGGAGTCTCCAAAATGGAGACTTGTTTGGAGATGCTCTCGTGGATATGACCGAGCAGATTCTCTCTCTATGTAAAAAGAATTTTATAATTTGACCTCCATAACAAATTAAATTTATAATTTAAATTATAACATGTTAAATTTTAAGATTTTGATTTTGATATAGTAAAATCACCTGTCATTTCTTAGTGTTGACATAACCAATTAATCTTGGCCCAAAAAATAAGAAAATGATGTGTTCCGACGGTATCCTCCTTAAAAGCTCTAATTGATGCAATTATTGCTCATTTTCATGCAAACTTAATAACAAGGATAAATTTCATTGATCTCCTCTGATATTTCTGACAAATATAATTAGCTTTTTTGTAATTTTTCACATGCACTGATCTTCTTTAAATTTGAAATTATTATCAAAATTACTTTTAGAGCTATTTTTTGTGTAAAAATAACAGATTATCCTTATAATTAGGGGTTTTAATTTTTTTTCTCAATCCACAATTAAAATAAAATAAATATTTACAAACTATTTTATTCTTATTTTTTATCAATAAGTATTTTTTTTAAAAAACGATCTAAATAATTTCCTTTTTAAGTTGTTCTAATCGAAAGACACTTAAAAAATAAAACTTTATTCTCAATAAGAATTTTTATTTTAAAATTTATCTAAATATTTTTCTGTTTAAGAACTAGTAATCTAACAATTAAAAAATAAATTTTGTTATCATATTTTTTTAAAAAAATATATTTATTTATTTAATTGATATATTGATCCTAAATATAAGGGCAATATTATCATTTTCGATAAAAATGAGTTTAAAGGAGAATCTTAATAACAATTTCTAAAGTAATAGAGATTAGCCAGATTTTAAAAATTATGAAAGAGATGATTATAGTTGTCACAAACTTAAGGGGAGGTCAGTGAAATTTATTCAATTAATAATTGTTGGTGAGTGAAGCTCGTGCCCATCGTGTGCGTTTGTACATTGTTGGACTAATTACTCGTGTTGGTTGGTGGACCAACAACCCAATAGAAACCTTTTTTATTTGGAACAATTTTCACGTGCCTCGAACATTGAGGTGGTTGGAAGGATGGTGTGAGAAAATAGTTAAAATGTGTAAGAAAAATTGAGAAAATTGAACCGATCGAAAAAATTTGATTGAAAAGTCGGGTTTAGTTTGATTGTGTAGAGCTAATCAATCGGTTTAGTTTTAAAATTTTTAGATTATTTATGGGTTTCCGATCTAAATTTTATTATTGAAGGCCTAAACCATGACAACAGAGCCATTAATCTGTTTTTTTCTAAATCTAGTTGGTCGGTTATATTTTTTGTTTTGAAATATAATTATCAAGTGAATTTTTTTTAAACCTTAAAAATTGGCCCAAATCAAAAAAATCAAAAAAATGGTCTGTTTGATGTGTCTAGTACGATAATACTACAATCGATCAAAATATTCAACACAACCAATCACAACAAAAAAATTATAATTTTTATTTATATTAAAAATCATAAGAATTACCAAAATATTATGTAACAATATATTTTTAATATGTCTAAAAAAAATTTAATATACACATCTCATAATATTTATCACAACTAATCATAACATATATTATAATTGTTCCTATAAATTTTTCCTTCCACTAATTGAAAAAACAGTATTAAAGAGCTTTCTTTAAGGCTTGACACTTTCGAAGAAAGGATCCCTGCTTTGCTGAACATGATGTCGAGCTGGCCATAAGTGTTGACCTTCCACTCCACCACGCCTTTGACCCGCTCTTCGTTGGTGACGTCACAGTGGACGTAGTTACACCGGTGGGCCCTGATGCTCTCCGCCACGTGTCGGTCCTTTTCGTCCTGGATGTAGGGAATCATCACCGCGTGCGCGCGGTGGGCTCGCAGATGCCGCTGGCGCCACCAGTGACGATGGCCAGTGGCTACCTTGTCTTCTTGGTGATATTTGTTAACTTATTAATTTTTATTTTTAAAAATAATAAAAATAATAAAATGATATTTTTTTTCTATCTATATCCCTCTCATCCAACTCTTCACCACCACCTCCTCCTCCACCACCACCTCCATCTCCACCATCGCCTCCTCTACCACCTCCACTGCCTCCTCCTCCTCCACCCCTACTCCATGATCTCCATCTCCACAACCACCGTCACTATTTTTTTAAAAATAGTTTAAAAAATGTGAGCATAAATATATTTTTATTTTTAAATAAATTTTAAAAAAATGAATACAAACACATATTTAGTTTTTATTTTATAAAAAATTAAATAAACATAAAACAAACACAAAAATTAATAAAATAAAAACGTTACCAAACATAAGTCATTTTCTAATAGGTAAATTACAATACCTCCTCTAAGGTTTGCCTTTAATATAGATGTCCCCTGACGTTTAAAAAATTACACTGACCTCCCTTATTTTTTAAAACTTATAACAGATTTTCCATCGTCGGGTGAAATACACTGATCACCCCTAAGGTTCTAGATTAATACACAAAGTCCCCTAATGTCAATCGCCCGTTAGGAAGATTGACTACTCATTATAACGTCAGCTGAATAGTAATTGAAATACCATATATACTCTTCTTTTTGACAAAGTTACTATATAACCCACAAAGATATTGATTGAATGACAAAAAAGTTAATCATATTGATCCATTAACTATTTAATTGTATCGCTTACACCCTTTCCGTTACTAATCTGTTTGAAATAGTGATAAAAATCGATCACGTGTTGTTCATGTGTTTAGATTAAATGCCCTTATGTCCAAAATATTATTATTTTTTTGTCATTCAATCAATATTCTTTTGGGATATATAGTAATTTTATCAAAAAGAATGGTATATATGGTATTCTAATCACTATTCAGCTGATATCATGGATGGATAGTCAATTTTATTAACGGACGTGTTTTAAAAAGTAAGGAAAGTAAGTATAATTTTTTAAATATTAGTGACATCTATATTAAAGGCAAATCTTAAGAAAGGTCATTGTAATTTTTTAAACATCAGAAATACTATGTGTATTAACTTGAAACCTCATGGTGGTTTGTGTATTTCACCACTTTTTAATTTGTGCTTTTAGCGGAGGAGGAGGTGGCAATTCTATACTCACCTACCCCAATTTATTTGTCTAATTTTATTTAATAATTTAAAATATTAGTACACTTCAAAATTTTAATTTTACAAATATATTATAGACTTTCCTTTTTTATGATGTGACGTATCAACATTTTTTCTTCTAAATTATTTTAAATTATTGAAGAATAATTTTAAAAACTTGATACTTTTAAAGTGTTCAATTATTTATTTTTTGAAAAATATATTTTTTCATAAACAGACGATGGTCTTCAATTCATGATACAGGTTTACGGAAATTTTTTTTCCAGTTGAACTGGTCGTACAATTATTAGGAGTGTTTGCAAGTATTAGAAAAATTAATTTTTTAATTATTATAAAATTATGAATTTAAACAGTTATGTTGTATTTGCTTGAAAAGATTTAAAATATATTTTTAAATTTGTCTATAACGCTCTTTTCCTTAATTAAATAACAATAAAGTAAATATATTTATATTTTTAATTAAACATATAATTTATCGACACTTGGAGACAGTGACGTACTAAAAGATAATGACTCTATGGTGGGTATTGTTCCATATATACATACTAGTTATAGTTTCACGCTAAATTTTTTTTTCTTCACATTTTAGACTTATTCGTTAGATGTTTACAACTTAATAAATAAATAATATATAAACGTCATATAAGAGATATATTGCATGCATATAAGAAAAGATACATTACTACAAAATGGAGAACAAATTATAAAGTATAATAATTTTAAAACAGTGTTGCTAGTTTAGGAGAAATAAGAGAAAAAAATAGAGTTTTTTTTTTTTTGTAGATCCTACTAAAAGAATGATACAATGAGTAAAAAATATACCCATCTTTAGAGATTTTTTGGCCATTAGATCACAATCTATGTGGACTCCACACCTTTGAGAAGAAGGAAGTGATATATTTTTTGAAAAAAAATAATCTTTGTTGAAATCTCATTCATTGGATTTAATTCAAATGGATTCCAATTACAAAAAGAGGTAGATAATTTGAAAGATTCAAAAATATTTGTGTGAGAGAGAGAGAGAATTGCGAAAATGATCCAAATAATAAAGATAATCGGATTAATTGATTATTTATGAAAGTATATAAATAATTAATTCAAAAAAATATGAATATTTCTACATTTTGCTTTTATAATTAGGCAACACGTACAAGTAGAAACTGAGATGTAATTTAATAGCTTTAAAAAAATAAATATTTGACCTCTAAATTGGCTAAAAAAATTATTTTCTACTTAAAGAAAGCAATTACAAACACTCCACAAATATTTTTTTTTATAGCTAAAAGCTAAGAAATTGTTCAAAAAAATAATTACAAACACCCACATTATATTATTCAATTACTTGGGTGTCCATTAGCGTTTGAGTCGGAAAGTAACTACGACTTACCCACCGTGGGTTATGCTTGTAATATAACCTCTGTCATTGAATTCGTGAGGAAAAGTCCGATCCGTGGCACCCAAAATAGCAGTGAACAAAATTGCACTCCATAAATTAAGTCTAGTTTAGAGTAACTGTTTTTTTAATTTTTTTAATTTTTAATTTTTAATTTTTAATTTTTTTAATTTTTTAATTTTTTTTTACGTTCGATCAAAATTGTATATTTTTTCGATTCTTCTTAACGACAAAATATAAAAATATAAAATTTTTATTTAATTTAAAAAAAAGATTACTAAAGATGAAAAACAACCACTCTTAGATATTTTTTTTTTGGTCAAAATGATTTTTTTGTCCTTAGTAGATTTTTTCTAAAGTTAGCTGAAAATTTTTACATTCTCGGATTTCTTTCGTCAAGAAAAACTGATAAAATATAAAATTTTAATTAAACGGTAAATTTAATGGTTATACATTCTACATATACGATTTCAGAACTTGTCAAAAAAAAAAAAACATTCCTCACATCTACTAGATTGTAATATATATCTCCTAAAACTTTGATTCTCTCACCTCATTTGGAAGTTAAGAGTTTTGATGAAATAAGCATACATGAAGGCGAAAACGACCGCGAAACCAACCAAACCAGCAGCGATTGGCCCGATGAAGTCGAGTTCATACCCAAAATGGTTTTGGACGTACCACTTAATAGTCGGGTCGGGCGTGATACCGGGAACTTTAATTGTGTCCAACACATCCCCATACTGTGTCACAATTAGCCCATAAACTGTCCATGCCACAGGGCAAATCCAGTAACACCATATCCACCACTTTGGAATTTTCTGGAAAAAAAATATATATAATGAGACAACTTTGTTAGCATGAAAAATGATATTATGTGGCTATGGAAAATGAGAATTACCGATCTGGGGATGAAGAAACCGGAGAAGAGGTTGAAGAGAGCGTAGGAAGCGGCTGCCAAAATTGCTGCTACTTGGTGGTTTGGCGTGACGGAGACGGTCATCATTCCATAGTATGTGAAGTAGAGGAAGGAGATATAGGTGATGAAGAAGAACCAAAAGAATTTTTGGGCTGCCCATTCGAACCCCACCATTGCGTACACTATGAGGCTAAAATAGGTGGTTTGAACGAGCACGTAGGGTATTTCGGTGATTACCTGCATTTCAAATAACAACTCCATCGATAAATTCAAACCAAAACTAAAAAATACCTGCTTGTTAAAATTGAAAAGTTTGCCCTCACCTGTGCCAATGCATATGGTAACGCAGAGTACATTCCGGCAGCTCTTTCTCGATAAAACACCGTTCTTTCGACAGATACTAAGGGTTGTACCGTACCACAATTATTGATTCCCACAAATAAAACAACTCCGTACATTGCCGCAACGATTGTGGTTAGATCACCGCTGTTTTCCCTGAACCAAAACAATTAGAAACAAGGAATTAGTATTGAGTTTTAGAATTTCCATTAGTTTATGAGAATTAGCTTTTAAACAACTTCAAAAATAGTGTTTTTATGCTCAGAATCAGCAGTTGTGTTAGACAAACACGACTTTTGGGACGCCAAAATCTAAAAGCTGCTCTTGAGAAGTTTTGCCAAACACCCCAAAATACCTTTTGGTGCCAATCTTCCAGCAGATTGTTCCGACCATAAGGGCAGCCGCTAAGGTGAAGAAGAACCTCACGAGGTTGTAATCGGGGGTTCTCCAATAAGTCCACCACTGCTTCCACAGGCAGGACTTGAATTGCTCCCATGTGGACTGACAATATTGCGTCGGGAAATAGAGGTCTTTTGCACCCGGTGGAGGTGTACTCAACTCTTTCACTAGAGCCTTGTTTCGTCTATAAAAATTGATCGTATAGTATTGGCTTAAACACCGTCCCTATTAAAAGCCCAAGAAGCATTTTTATTGTTATGGTTAAGATTTTCACTTACTGATATAAGTTTGATGATTTGTAGCATTCAGCGAAATCAATCCCCAACCGGACTTCTGATGCAACCGTGATCACTTCTAGGTATTTTTCTTTAATTTTTGGAACTCCCGGAATTGCCTGAAATAAGTATAATTTGATTGAACCACTTTGTTTCTTGTGTTTTACAAGTACGAAAAAAGTGAAAAATTTTGGGAATATGTAATGATACCTCAAAGTATTCAATGATCTTGTGAGAATTTCGTCCTAACGGTCCTGAATAAATCACTTGTCCTCCTATTTTCATCAGCAGAAGCTCGTCGAATGCCTCAAAGATGTCAATACTCGGCTGATGAATCGTGCAAACAACCGTTCTACCGGTATCCACCGTGTTTCTCACAGTCCTCATAACAATTGCAGCCGCTCTAGCGTCGATACCGGAAGTCGGTTCATCCATGAAAATAATTGATGGATTAGCGACCAATTCCACTGCTATTGTCAATCTCTTTCTTTGTTCTATCGACAAACCCGTAACTCCTGGTAGCCCCACAATTGCATCCTTGAGATTGTCCAATTCAACTAAATCCATCACTTCATCTACAAAAAGCTGAAATAAGAAACAAATGAGAAAAAACATTATATTGGTAAAAGTTAATTCTTTAAAGTAGAATTTGAAAGAATCAGAACAAGAAGCCAAACCAGATGTGTTTCCGTGGTGTCAGTATCTAAAACCCGCTATTCACAGGATTTGACAAGACCCATAATTGGTATCTTTTTTATAAGAGCAATACGAATGAGAGTTAGTTATTTACCATCTTTTCTTCCTTACTGACTTCCTTGGGGAGCCGAAGAAAGGCCGAGTAAATCAAAGATTCACAAACAGTGATTTGTGGTGAGTGGATGTCATTCTGCTCACAGTATCCAGAAATTCTAGTGAAGGTTTCTTGTACTTTTGGAAATCCTGAAATTCTGATGTCGCCCTCTATGTAACCGCCAGTCTTCCTTCCGGCTAGAACATCCATTAGGGTAGTTTTTCCAGCCCCACGGACTCCCATCAGTGCAGTTAGGACACCGGGCCTAAATGATCCTGTAACTTCCCTAAGCAATTGGAGCTTATCTTCGGTTACCCCTAGCTCCTTCATCTCCTGTTGATACCAACAAGAATTTGTTTTTAAAAATAGAATTTCATTTCTTAGCACTCGAGTTTCTAATCATGTTTGTTGTTGTTTTCAAAACCAGTTTTGCAGATGAAAAGCTTTTCAGAAACTGTTTTGAAATAAGAAACACCTATTGTTTTCATATTGTACTCATTTTTAAGTAGGAATAGTTTAAAATGGTTTTCTTTCGTTTTTTCAGAGAATGAAATAGAAAACAAAAAACAAACAGAAAGGAATGGGGATACTCACTGCGGGCATATCGACAAAGTAGTTAATGCTGTCAAAGGACATGGCGAGGGGAGGGAAGGGCAGAGCCATTCCTCTCTTGGGCACGACTCCATGTGGGACCTCAAGGCTTGAATCTTCATTCCTAGATAGCTCGTTGTTGGAACTGCTCATTCGCCGAATTGTCATTTCTCCTAAAAATGATTCTCACGTAAAGAACACTCAACAGACTACAGATATTATAAATTTCATGTTGAAGTTGAGTTAAATGTTCGTGTTTCTTACTGGTATTGTTCCCGTACGTGGTAGATAAGGATCGAGGCAGCGAATCTATTTTTGATCTGTTTGTTCTGAGTCTTGGTGCTTCTTTAGTCTCTTGTTGGTCTGCTTCCATTTCCCTTGCTGCTTCTTTGGAGATTATAGCTTGTGGCTTTCCAAGAGCTGTTTTATGGACAAACACAAAAATAAATAATATTCGTATGTGTTAACTGGCTCAATGAAGAGGGAAAAGAGAAAATTAGGACTTACGATTCAAATACACAAGAGCAAGCGTGAAGAGAATGTTCAAGAGGATTGCAAACCCGAAAAGAGCTGCTGTCCCGATCCAAAACCAGTTTCTATCAGGGAAGACTTGAAAGTTTTTCAACACAGACACACCCAATCTGGTCACATTATCCGAGGCCTATATCAAAAAAACAGAATTTAAGAACTAAAAAAACGTTCTTTGCTGTATAAAGCAAATTCTCTCTCCCATCTTTGCCATTTACAGATGCACCTTTTCATTAGTGTCCATGAATCGTAAGCATGCGAATTTTGTTTTAAAGACATAGTATCAAACACTAGCTAGCCTTGATCAGTATTCATCTTTGGGTTTGTGTAGTTTGTAAGTTTTAATTTACAGTTTCCGATTTTAGTTTCTCGTTTCTCGTTTCTCGTGTACGATTTTCAAAGTACGATATTGATTCACAAATGGTAACGAAACACCTTTATTATTTGCTAACAATCACATATAACTACATACCAATTTGTTCATCCACCTAGGAGCAAACATTTCATTGACAGCCAAAGCATTGAAACAATAGGTCATGGGAGACGCCCAATAGCCCCACTGCCACCACTTGGGAATTTGATCTGCCACAGTAAACAACCAAACTCTCCATAAATCAAATTCATTTTTAAAACTTTTTTTTTTTGGATTTGGAATTATTTTTTAGAATTGAACTGACCTTTGGGAAGAATGAAACCACCAAGTAGAAACACTAGGAGGAGGGTTAGGGCTCCACCGGTATTGGCTATGATCACAGTCCTACACACTGCAGCGATGAGACGGAAAATTCCGGCAGTTGTTTGTTGGATCAGAAACACCACCAGTAATTGCTTGAAGAACCTGAAATGGAAAGAACAAGGCTGCAACATTAGTTCATATTTGTAAGGGG
>BRYE01000011.1:15698426-15700926 GCA_030159115.1 Actinidia arguta var. hypoleuca | reverse complement strand
TGGTGTAAACTGAGATAATAGACGTCATACATGAACTTTTCCTGACGCAATTCAATTCTCACTATTGTGTCCATTTCGGCCATGGAACACTCTTCTTGATTTTGCAAGTATTTTCTAGAGAATTTTGTCTTCCCAAATTCTCAAAGAAGTGGCCCCACTTCATACTCACATAAGTGATTTCTTATCATAGGTATCTTACTATACCCAACCTGCCTCACAATAGTAAAGAGTCATTAAAAGACAACACTTAATTTATCCACAATCACTATGCATCATAGGAACAAGTATACATTTTTCAATTCCACAGTGATTATCTTACATATACGCAACTACATTGTCCCATTTAATCTAGATATTGGAATTTTCAATCAGCTAGGTTGGGTTTCCTTTCATAATACCTTTCTTTTTTATATGCTTTAAACTCATTCCTTTCACTGGTTGCTCAACTAGCTCTCAGGTTAACCATTTGGTAAGCGGATCCGCGATATTGTCATTTGAACTTGCGTAGTCAATAGCGACAATTCCACTTGAGAAGAGTTGTCTAATGATATTATGTTTACGACAAATATGTCTAGATTTACTCTTATACATATTACTTTATGTCATACCAATTGCAGGGGATGGTAATTGCAAGCATAGGTTTCAACCATTTTGAAATATCCTCTAAAACTGGCGTAGCCACTCGGCCTCTTTAGTTGCCTTATCTAGAGCAATGAACTTTGATTCTATTGTAGATCGTGTGATGCACGTCTATTTGGAAGATTTTTAAGACACCGCGGCACCACCCAACATGAAGACATATTCACTTGTTGATTTTAAGTTTTTCATATCAGATATCCAGTTCGGATCGGAATACCTTTCTAGTACTGCAGGATATTTAGTTTAATATAGTCCAAAATCACGAGTATACCTCAAATAGCATAGTAACCTTACTATCGCCTTGCAATAATCACTTCTTGGATTATTTGTGTACCTGCTCAATCTGCTTACTGAGTAGGCTATGTCGGGCTTTGTATAAGTCATCAAGTACATCAAACTCCCAATTATACGAGAATATTCCAACTGGCATAAGATTTTCCCCCATTCTTAGATAAGTGGAGACTTACATCTACAAGAGTCCTTGTGATATTCGAATCAAACTTATTGAATTTCTCTGGAATCTTATCAGTATTGTGTGTCTGAGACAACACAAGTTCTTCAGATGTTTTGATGTTGACACCCAGAATCACATTTGCAAGGCACATATCTTTCTTGTCAAACTTCGAGGTCAACATTTTCTTGATAGATCAAATAACCTTATCGTTACTATCTATAATGATTATGTCATCAACGTAAAGACACAAGATGATATACCCTTCGTTTGTGTCATTGACATATACACATTTGTCACTTGCGTTGATCCTGAAACCACTAGACAATACAATATTGTCAAACTTCTCGTGCTATTTTTTCGGCGCTTGCTTGAGACTGGTGAGTAAGTATCAAAGTAATCTAGGTCTTCTTTCTATCTATATCATTTGATAACAAGCCTAACTTTGTACTTGTCTATTGACCCATCTGCTTTCATCTGCCTCTTGAAGATCTATTTGTAGCCTAGAGTCTTACTGCCTGGTGGCAAATCCACTAGTTCCTACATATGATTTTATAGAATAGAGTCAACCTCACTCTTATTAGCCTCCATCCACAATGGTCCCTCAAGATAGCCCATGGTTTCATTGTACGTCTGAGGCTTACTCTCTAATATATAAGATAGGAAGTCTAGACCAAAAGATATTGACGTTCTAGGTCTCTTGCTACGTCTCAGTTCTGTGACAACTTCATCTTCTTAGGCTCGAATGCTGTCACTGGTAGGTTGCAGAGTTCATTTCACTGAACTGGACTCTCCAATGAATCTATACGAAAATATGTGTTTGAAGAATGATGCATTCCTAGTCTCCATGTATGTATTTTTGTGAATATCTAGTATTGCAGACTCATACACAATAAATTGATACACACTACTCTTTTGCGCATAATCGATGAACACACAATCAACGATTTTCGGACCTATCTTCTCCTTTTTAGGAGGAGGTAAAGTCACATTCACAAGACATCCCCGCGTCCTTTAAGTTGTTATATGTAAGTCTCCTACCTTTAAACAATTCATACGAATTTTGTTTGACTTCTTGAGAGCCACTAAATTCAGGATATTTATCAAAACTCATAGGTCAATCTGTAATTACTAAAAGTCCAGGGGTAAAGCAGTAATTACAAAACCTTTTTGGGTTAAAACTGTAATGACCAAAATCTAGGGTCAATCTGTAATAGGAAAAATTTGTAATTACAGAAAAGTTATGGGTATTTACAAAACTTAAAGATTGAAACTGTAATAGCAGAAGGAAAAACCCCAATCTCCTGTAAGCAAACAGTAAAGAAACTGTTTGTGAAAATTCGTAAAACAAATTCTCTTTCTTTCCCCTTCTAGAACAGCCTGCGAACAAATAGAAAACAAACTTGGAAA
>BRYE01000011.1:15673426-15678426 GCA_030159115.1 Actinidia arguta var. hypoleuca | reverse complement strand
CCAAACTACAAATCCACTCTTCTTAAAAGGTGGGTCCCACCTCATTTTAAATCCACCCTCATTCTAAATCCACCCTCAAATCCACCCTCATTCTAAATCCACCTAAAATCAAATCCTTCCGCCAAACGGCCCGTAGGGGAGAGAGAGAGAGAGAGAGAGAGAAAAGAGAGAGAAGAGGGTGGTTGTGATAGGGTATTTAGGTTTGTGTGACATAACACGTAGGGGTATTTAAGTAATTTACGTCCCCACAACTAGGAGCTTCTAAATGCAAACCAAAATAATCTCAGTACAAAACATTTTCTAAGTTCAAACCAATCCAAAATAGGGGTTTACTTTTTGACTCAATAAACTTCCATTTATTCCCAAACTATCCCCCATCTTCAACCTTTCCCAATCCAAACCCTACACCCACCCACAACAACAACCTCCTCCACTGCACCACCATCTCCTCCACCGCATCACCATCTCTTCTGCCAACATCCACTCACCATCGTCCATTGCCACCACGCTGATGGTTTGGTCGAAGAAAGCCGGACAATTTTTCCTGGTTTTGCATGCTTCACTCTACTGCAATGTGGAAAAAGGAGAAGAAACCAGAGGAAATTCCTTTAAAGGGAAAATCCCTCTTTGATCTGATCCGTGTTCACGGTAACACAAAGAAAAACCCAAAACCTTGCGAAGGGAAAGCCCATAACAGATCTCTAATGGAGGAATCGTCCTGGATTTTCATTAAAGACAAGAAATAAGCAACTTCATAAATCTTGGATCCCCAAAAATTAAACACTTTTGACTCTTAGACTTTATCTAATCTGTGATACTTTTGATGTTTGATTTAAACTTTTTTTCCCCATTTGTTGAGGATGTTTGCAGAGCTCCACCACATCCCGGGTAGCATCACGGTG
This sequence comes from Actinidia arguta var. hypoleuca, assembly GCA_030159115.1. Lineage (NCBI taxonomy): Eukaryota > Viridiplantae > Streptophyta > Magnoliopsida > Ericales > Actinidiaceae > Actinidia > Actinidia arguta. The sequence continues at coordinate 15,677,524 of BRYE01000011.1, read as the reverse complement.
GTCCGGCAGTGGCAGGAGGCCATCTGGGATGGCCTCGAAATGAAGTCCGGCTGGCACGCGATGGCTGTGGACTGTGGTTGGAGTCGGCTGGGTGAGATGTGTGTGGAGAGAAACTTTTCTGTAATTTCGTTGATGGGTAAACTTGTAATTAAAAATGTCTTCTTTTGGGCGTATCCTGGGATCTAACTGGTTTGTATTTAGAAACAGGTAAATTTCACTATTGGTTCTTTAGTTTGATCAAAGTTTCAGTGTGGTCACTATAGCTCTGATTTGAACAATTAGGATCTTATTGTTGAATATCCGTTAACAATTTGGATACAAAGTAATTACGTGAAATTCAAATGGCCATTTTTAAAAAACTTTGGTCAAGCTACAAGTACCAAATATGGCGTTAAAATTACCTTCTAAAAATGATCGCACAAGCTTCACGGTTTCTATCCAAATTCTTAACGATAAATTTATCAATCTCTATAGTTTGACCAAAGTTTTATTTTGATCCATGTAGTTTCAATTTGATTCCAATGTAGTATTCCCTCTGTCAATACCGTGAAGAATTTGAACAGAAAACGAGCGCATGAAACTCATGTGACCATTTTCATAAGATAATTTTTACCATCATTGGTCCCTATAATTTGACCAAAGTTTCAATTTGGGCTATAAAAATGGCCATGGGAGTTTTTATGTACTTGATTTCCATCCGAATTGCTAAGGGAAATTTACAAGACGAGTAGAATATTAGATACAAATTGAAGCAACAAGCTCCTAATTGTTCAAACTGAAATTATATGAACCAAAATTTCACTTTGGTCAAACTATAGGGACCGATTATTACATTTACCTGATACTTACAGGACTACATTGAACTACATTGAAACATCAAGGTCCTATTTATTTAAATTGAAACTACAAGGACCAAAGTGAAATTGTTTTCAAACAAAAAGGACCAATGGTGCAGTTCACCTTATACTTAATTAATAATAGGGTAAAAAACAAAAATGGGCCCTAAAACATCTACTTTGTCCTTTTCTGGTCCTCCAGTTTTTAAATTTATTGATTTCATCCTTACTGTTTTCAATAATACATATATCTGCTCTTGTACGTAAAGATCAACAATCATACAGTGTGCTTAACTTGTCTCCCTTGCTTAGGAAACAAATTTGTACTGTGACCTGTTTCAGTACACACAGCATATGGGCAGCTCAGCTTCATTTTTTTATATATATCATAGCCAATATGTGGATTTCATGTAGGTTTCCAAAAACACCCAACAAGCTAATATTTAATTTCAAAAGAAGATTCTCCATTATTAGCAGGAAGATTCCATCGTTATCATATGAAATTAGTTTCCTAACCACTGAATATCTACACATGAGGGGCTAAAACATTAAAGGGTTCGTTCTATGTATGGTCCAAAAAATATAGTCTAGTGTCCATGGACAAGAAAAGTCGTCCTTTTACTTTGCGGTATATGATTCTATCTTCTACGTACTCTTAAATAGAGTTTTAATCAAGAATTTGGTAAGATAAAATGAAAAGAAAATGAAAACGGACGAATTAGAAGATTTAACGGTCCCAAACAGTTGAATCCTCAAAATATTTTTCATTTTCTTTCTTTTTTTCTCTGTTAAATCCTTAATCTAGATACAGCTTTTTAAGGGACAAAACTATACATTTCCAAATGAGTCATCCAATCAGTTGTATATGGTCAAGTTGCCTTTATCAACTGATTATTTTCTCAAGCCCAAAAACAAAATCAAACTATGCTAAAAAGGCTGTTGTACACACTCATTTCCCACTTGTACACGGAATAATTGTTGATGTAATTATTAAAATATTATATTCCCAGAGGAAAAATCTAAAAGAGAAACGTGGATTTTTCATTTGGATGTTACAAGTGATGAACCGCTTTGGATTTCTACTATTTTATTGTTTTTTATGATCATTAGAATTAGGAGACAACAAAGAACCGGAGGAACCATGGAACCGGATCTGATGGCACCAGGCCAGAGTAATTGGCCTTGTTCTATTGTTCATGTGCACCCTAATTAGAATAGTTCATTAACAATTGAGTTCGGCCAGTGATTGACTTGATAAAAAATTATTTGAGATTGATTTGCTTGATAAATAAATCAAGCTCAAATATAATTTTAAAAATCGTTAAATTTTCAAACAGTCAACTCGTTTATTAACCCTACCTTAGTCTATCCCGGCCAATAACATTGAAACTTTTCAACACAAAGAGTGATTGTATTCGAATCACCAAATCACGCTCAATTCATGCCTACAAGATCCATGATGCCTCAAATATAAATTTCAACTACAATTAAAAAAATAATAAATGGTGATGGAAAATTCTTTATTTAATTTTCAATGCTTCTTATAAGAAAGACTTTCTGAATATCAAACATATTAATGAAGACAATTACATACAAAGCCAAGTCTATGCAGTTCAAAAATGGATGGAATCGGTATAGTCTAAGTATTTTGCGCTCTATTTTGATGACCCATACCTTATATATTGTAGACTCTATCATAATGATTATTATTGTCAAAATTCACGTTGATCGGTTCAGTACTGTTTTATAATTAACAAATGAGTGTGTCAAACGTGATTATCTTGATATAAATTGAAATTGATCGACTATTAATCTATATCCGATTAATGTAATTTTTTTACAATATTAAAGTTCTCGATAAAATCTGCAATATGAAAGATTTTATCATCAAAATGAATTTAAAACATGACTAAAATTTGCTTGAAAAGTCGGGAAAGAAAACTATTTCTCATGTGAGTTTCAGGGGTAGGTGAAGAATTAGTTCAATTGACACCCAACCCAACTTCATGAAATGGTCTTTGAGTTAGACCCACTTGGGTTGAAACAAGGCCTCGTCAATGGGTTGTTACGTACCTCCACCTTCCTTTATTTTCACATTTAATATCCAAATTGAGGTATGAAGTATGAACACCAGACTTGGAAACCTAAAACAATACTATCAATTTCAGCAGTGCAAGTCCTGTGGTACCTACTTTCCTAATTAACTTGATGAATCATCCGACCCATGGCCGAAAAGTTGGCAGGTGGAATGCAATTCTGGGCCTGGATGAGACGGACGTTTTGGGCCACGCTCAGTTCGTGTTCTCTTCGTCAGGCCATCGTCACTGCAAATCAATTGAATTGTTTCATAAAATGAAATGCTCCATCAATTACAGACATGTGTACAAGATATAGATAGCTTGTTGGGTGAAATTACATGGGATCAGTTAGAAACCATTTGGTTTGCTCAGTTTTTTTAGTCTTTTTTAATAAAAAAATCGTATTGATTTTGGTATCTTTTGTTTTTTTAGTTTACAATTTTTTTACACGTGTGATCGAGAGTGCCTATAGTGAAAATATCCTGAAAACGAGAGCAACGGGGCGGAGCGAGTATTACAAAATCCTCTCCCAGAACCCACTATACAACCCTAAACTCACCTCAGACCCACCTACTGGCAGATTTGCAATCCTACCCTCCTTCACACCCAACTCCAGAGGATTTTCGGATTACACGATCCGCCCCACACCAAACCACTAGTTGAAATTTCATATTATAATTTCCTTGGTAACACCCATTTTGATACCTTTATGAAAGCAAATGTTTGATCAATAATTTAAATTACAATCAAGAATCCATAACAAAATAAAAAATACACGTGACGCAAAATAAATCGCAAATTACAACGCATCACGTATTCCAGAAACTAAACAAAAACCATAACAAAAAAAATCATAGTTTAGAAATTGGTATTAGGGGAGAAAGTGGGTAGTTTTTTTTAGATGGATAAGAAAGTGAGTAGTTAGCTGTAAATAAATTTTTCGTTTATATTACCATTGTGCCTTTTTCATTGCTGATTAGGAGATGACATATTTTCGAGAAAAAGTCTATATCAAAACTTAAGAAATGTCCTAGTGTTTTCTTTATAATAGTAATAGATAAATAAATAAAAAATACTTAAGTCTAAATTTATGAACAAGATTAGTAGGGAGTATTATAATAAAATAATAGTGGTTGCAGGCGGGTTTTTTCGTACGGATTTTTGTAAAACTCATATATATCCGC
>BRYE01000011.1:15630926-15633426 GCA_030159115.1 Actinidia arguta var. hypoleuca | reverse complement strand
AATCATTGAAACAACAAAAAGGGGGGCAGTAGGTGGGTTGTCATTTTGTATTAAAATCTTGAAATATCTTTGCCTCTAAACTGACATAGAAAAGGGTCATTTTTTAGTTTATAATTACAGCTGTCCCTTTTGGAAACTACTACTAGTGTTGCTTGCAGCAAAGAAAATAGATTAAGATTCGTTTGATAATGCTTAAAAGTTAAATTTTTTTAAAATTTAATATCAAAAAAATTAAGATTTTTTTGATTTTTTGATTTTTTTTGCTTTACTATAGCTAAAAATAAGCAAAAAAAATAAAAATAAAAATAAAAATAATTAATTTTTTTTGATTTTTTACTTATAAATTTAAAAAACTCAACTGAAAAATTGATACCAAACATAGCCTAACTTACATCCTAAGGAAGTCCCTCGGACGGGGGGTTGCAAAAAAGTATGGGGTGTGCCAGAAAAGGAAAGAATAAGTTTCCCTTTGTATATTTTCCTAGTTCAATTTACGAACATGTTCCTTCGCTAGCTTAGAATCCCAATGTACGTGTTTTTTTTTTAACTTTCATTAGTCCTTGATAGTATATTTAATTTCTTAAGATAGTTGTATAGGATATTGGATATTTATTTACATGGTATATGAGGGTATTTTTGGTATATTTTAAATTATAGAATGTTGAATTAAGTTTTAAAAAATGATAAGAATCATTTATAATGTTAGGGCCTCAAGAGAAGTTTACCCTAGAATCCCTTTTATTATTAAAATTTTAAACCAAATCTTTATTTTTACAAAAACTCAATTATCCATCCACATTTCCTTCAAATTTTACTCACATTATTTTGGAAAAACAAAGGTTTTGAATATGAGTTTTAAGCAACTTTGAACTGAAATAGATGAGATTTCAGTTCATATTTTTTTATGAAACGAAATGGGAATGTCTTCTCCTACGCAAAAGCTTTCCAACGATATATAGATTGTTTAAAATGGATAATGGATGATTGATAAATTATCCTTTGAAGCTAGCTAGTTAAATTAGCATAAATGTGGTGAGAAGACTAAATCTCACATTGGTTATAATACCAGAAGTAAATAAACTTATATATTAACAAGTGTTAGTAAAGGATATCCAAGTGTGTGAGGTGAGTGAGAACATATTAACAGACCACATACCTGGGCTGGTTTGGATTGTCGATTGGTCTCATCCGAATCAATTACCAAAATAGCAAAGACTCTCCATTTGAAACACACCCTGCCAGCATGCCTATTTCCATCCTAGCAATATGCTTCTACTGCTTCGGAGTCGCATTCAAGCAGAAATTCAAAGCGGAAACCAAACGCAGAAATTACACGAGAGCATTTAAATGTGCGATTCTCATATTGAGAGTTCTTTCACCAGTTTTTCTCATCTCCGTCTTGCTTCCAAATGGGCTCGGTTGGATTGTCTATGCCGTTAGGGCTGTTTTTTGCCGTAATAGTAGTGGTATGGAATTGGATGTTAGTTATCAATCAATGGCTTTACCAAACAACGATTAATGTGACTTGCCAACTGGTGAACAAGTTTGCAAGGTTCTCGCGACACAGATCAGTGGAAGAATATGGGCCTCACAATGTCTAGTTCTGGAACTCTGTATATGAAGATGAAGTTGAAGAAATCAGAGATACGATTGAAGATTGAAAAACTGGAATAAGTGAATTTCTAAAGAGAGAAACTAAAATTGAGTGTTTATTCTTGATGATAGATAATTACAATACAAAGTTCTGTTTTTAAATATTTATCATCAAACTATACAGATCTGCGATCTCTAAGTTGTTTTTGAAAAATAAAGTCAATTGTCGGGTTATAAATATGTGTCAACCGAGTTGAAATATATTTTTAGATCCTAATCCTTTTATCTCATTTTAACTTTTTTACACAAGTTAATAAAATTTTCTCTTATAAAAAAAAATATTTATTTTGTATGTTGGAAAGTTTTCTTGGTTCAAATTCTTGTACCGTAAATTTTCTCTTCAAAAAAAAAAATCTAAAATCTAAAACTTCGATGATTTTGTTGAATAATATATGATAAAAAAAGAAATTCTTAAAAGAATGCAAACAGAAGGAGAAAAAATTGAAAATCCTTTTCAAAGACGAAAAGAAATAAAAGTACGTCTTATTTTGGTGTCTTTCCCATGTGATTCACAAATAACCAAATTCTGATGAAAAAATCATCAATTTTCCCAGTAATTAAATAGAAGAAAATTCGAAAAACAACCACAAATGATGCCTAATTTCTTTTAACCGCTATAAAATAGTTCATGAAATTGAACCAAATCTATATTATTTACAAGCGTTGATCTCGTGCTATATATGCACGGATTAGTGATTACGATATTAAAAAATATCTATTTAATTATTTTATCAATTTTAATATAAATGTATACTTTGGTTTGCTTTTTAAAACTTTATGATTAAGCTTAAGATAAATAATATGCTTAAATTACCTTTTTATTTTTATTTATCTTTTGATTAAATTT
>BRYE01000011.1:15603426-15608426 GCA_030159115.1 Actinidia arguta var. hypoleuca | reverse complement strand
TTGTATTTTGGCTATAAAAAATTTTATTTTTTGGGTTCACTTGGCTTGATTTTTTTCTTGTTGGCTCAACAGAAAATCTATGTGATTTTTTAGCCATTTAAAACAAGAAAAGAAGACTTTTGTCTCATTTTTTATATATATTTTAGTTAAAAGTGAATTTTTTGATAAAACTTACTCTTTTTTAATATGGGCGCTAACTTAAGTTTAATGAAGTTAAAATTATCAAAAATTATATCTAGCGGGATCAAAATTATATAATTTATAATAAATTATTAAATTTTATGAGATCAAGATTATATAATTTAAAAAATTTATAATAAATTATTAATTTTTATAAAATAAAAAATATATCCATAATAAATTAAATTTAAAAAATAATATAATTTTTTTTAATAAAAATTAATTGATCCTACTTACAGCTTTTTAGGCTAGTTTTCTGTTTAAATTAATAGCCAGGCATCATACAGTTCTGTGGAAGTAACCATTTCGAGGTAGATGGTGAAAGCGTAAATAACTGCAAGAGGAGGGGCGTTTTGGGGAGAAAATGTTCGAATCAGAAGGTTGAGAAAAAGAAGGGCATGGGAAGGTTTTCGTGGGTCCTAGAGGACACCATGATGAGGTTTTTGCATGCGTCTCGATTGTATAGCCTATATATATATATAATTAATTACTTTATGTATTTTTAAATTTTGATAAATTACATTGACCTCCCCTAAAATTCTAGATTAATACACAAAATAGTCTTAATGTTTGAGAAATTATAATAACCTCTTATGAGATTTGAAACTTGTAACACATTTTCCTTATTTTACACTGACAATCCCTAAAATTCTATATTAATATACAAAGTACCCCTGACGTCAATCGTCCGTTAGCAAGATTGATTATCCATCCATGACATAGTAGAATAGTGATTGAAATATTATATATGTCCTTTTTATTGATAAAATTACTATATACCTCACAAAGATGTTGATTGATTGACCAAAAAGTGAATTATATTGACCCATTAACTATTTAATTATATCATTTATGCCATTTCTATTGCTAATATATTTGAAATAATTATAAAAATTAATCACTTGTTGTCCATTTGCTTAAATTAAAACCCTTATGTCTAAAATATCATTATATTTTTGTTATTCAATTAAAATTCTTGTGAGATATATAAAAATTTATCAAAAATATTGACATATATGATATTTTAACCACTATTCAGCTAACATCATGTATGGACAGTCAATCTTGTTGACAGAAGATTGACGTCAAATGTGTTTTATGTATTAACCCATAATCTCAGGGGGGTTAATATAAAATGGGAGGAATCTGTTACAACTTTCAAACTTCATGAGAGGTTATTATAATTTTTCAAACGTCAATTGTGCTTTATGTATTAGCCTAAAACCTCAGGGGAGACAAGTGTATTTCACCCTATAGATTTTTGGAAACATTATAAGATAAATGAAGATATGTCGATCATGATGACAGAACATGGAATCCTTATGTCTGCAGCATGACACCGCCGCATACATACATGACCGTATATGCTGACATGATGTGACATGACATGACAAGGATGAGTCATGGACAGTGTTGATGATGGGATGGTAATGGGTGGGTGCGATGTAGTATGTGTGTGGGGACAGCATACCGGTTGGCAGGTTCTGTCAATTTGGAATTTACGTCCACCGGTTGATAAGAAAGATGGGAATCAAAGGGAGCTTCCATTTAAACACACCAAAAACTATATTGATATTTAACCAAAGGGATTATTTTGATCAGTAAAGACTCAGGTTTCTATCTTTTGTTTTAAGTTCAAAACTCTTCAAGTGATCGGTTATTCAGATATTTAAATATAAAAGTTGGCGATCAAGTCTTTCAAGTTTAGATAAAGCATACTTAGTGTTTCGAGTATGGGTACGTATTATTATCGATGTGCGAATTTACGATTTAACACTACATAATTAAATAGTTTGCTATGTAGCATCTACTAAAGAATAACCTGGATAGTCTAGTTCTAGAAGTCGTCTATAGTCAAACATTTTTTCAAAAAGTATATTGATATGTATGAAAATGTTTAAAGATTTCCGTTTATGTGTAATGTATACAAATATCTATAAAAATTGTGTACTAATTACTGTCAAGTGAATTGTCGTTATCATAATTGTTAAAATATCTTGATTAAGATAATGTCTAATTATATAAAAAAAATTATATCCATATTTTTTTTAACGTTTTTCAAAGGGGTTGTTGAGATTAAGAAAAGTTTTTGTGAGGTGGTTAACCTCATTGGCTGATAACCTCTGCACTAATGTATAGTCTGGTCTCCCCTCTTTTTGTTCTCCTGAACCAATAAAAAGATCAAGACACCATCCAATTTTTAATTATAATTAAAAATTACAAAAGTAAAACCAAAATTCACCAAAGAATAAAAAAGAATAAATTTTACTATACTCTTATTAAGTTTCTGACAAATGCAGATACCTCTCATTTAGTTTTAAAAAGTGGTCTGACCCTCTTTACTTTTGAAACTATTATCAAGATTCCTTCTGAATTTATTTTTTGTGCATGAATGACAAGTTTGCCCTTAAATTTATAGTTTTTAATTTTTTTCTCAATATACCAAATAAATAAATAATTTATAAACTACTATATTTTTACTTTTTATCAGTAAATATTTTTTTAAAAAATAATTAATCTAAATATTTAAAAAGTATTCCTAATTAAAAGGACACAAAAATAAATTTTTATTACCAATGTGATTTTCTTTAAAAAACTGATCTAAATATTTTACTTTTTAAGTGTTTCTAATCTAATCGTACTTCAAAAATAAATTTTGTTATTAATTTTTTTAAAATAGAGAATGTTTATTTATTTAATGGATGTATTGAAAAAAAACATTGAAAACCCTACACTAAGGACAAACTTGTTAATTTTGCACAAAATATAATTTTAGAGAAAATCTTGATAATAGTTTCAAAAATAAGAAAGATCATTGCAAATTTATCTAAATGAGAGGTAGACACAAAATATAATTTTAGAGAAAATCTTGATAATAGTTTCAAAAATAAGAAAGATCATTGCAGTTTTTTTATCTAAATGAGAGGTAGACACAAAATATAATTTTAGAGAAAATCTTGATAATAGTTTCAAAAATAAGAAAGATCATTGCAGTTTTTTTTTTCTAAATGAGAGGTAGACATATTTGTTAGAAAACTCAAGTTAAATAAGTGAAATTTACCCAATGAAAAAATTGCACTAGGGAGAAAAATGATCATAGATGCATTGCTCAGCAACATTGTTAATTTTTTTTTGAAGAATAAAGTAATTATACTTGCTAAAAAATAATATTTTTTAAATATATCATAGAAAAAGTAAAACGATATAGTTTTAGTATAAAATGACATAATTTTAGTATAATTAGCATGTTGAGTCCCATGACAAGAAGACTCCTTACCACTAGAAACGGTGTATACGCTCACTTCTCCGTTATATAAATCAATATTTTTCCTCCACTCTTTTCTTTTTCTTTAAGGGTAAAAAATAAATTATAAAAATATAAATAAATATTATTTTTTAAGAATCTTATTTTAAAATTTTACTTTTAAAATAATCAATGCTCGCAATTAGTTTAGAGGAAAAGTCCAACATAAACACCCATAAAAAATAAATTTACTTGCATCCAGTATATGGTCGAGGATGTGCCATGCCATTAATTTTGATGGTGGAACCGATCAATTAGTAGGTCAATTAAAAATTGCCGCAAACTCTCATAAATTCATTTAAAAATTAATAACTAATCCATAAATTTTCAAATTGTTGTCTAGAAATAAATAGAAAAACTTCGTAAAACTAACAACAAAAAATCGTAAAAGCAAGACATCATACCCATTGACTTTAGAACAAGTTAATTCATAAAAATAAATATGATTAACCACAACTCTCGTAACAATTGGCATGTAAGTTTATAAATTTTATCAAAATTGTTCATAAAACGTTTATTAGTAGCCACAATAATTTATAAAAACAATATTGACAATATACGCTTAATTGATTTTCATTATTGTAATTAATATACAGACTCCATCATAATTCATATAATAAGAACCATAATAATTCATAACTAACATCAATCTGATTCATAATTATTATTTTTTTACAAAATATTATAAACTTTTGACAATTGTTCATAAGTGAAATCCACTTTAATTATTATCTGGACTCCACGATAATTAATACATAGACCCTACCTCAATTCATAAGAAGGCCATAACAACTCATAACTTGAGATATATTGATTCATAAAAAAATAAATATGGCCACAATATTGTTATTCTCGTTGTTCAAAGAACAATACAAAATTTGAAAATCAATAGTAATATTTTTATTTAAATTGAATAAACTAGATTACAATTACAAAATTAAAAGGAATACGAAACCATAAAATAAGACGAAAAGAATTTGCAAACTGAGCTGAGTCTCGTGTTTCACACGATCTCCTTAAGGCTGATTCGTCCCTCACCGGTGCGTTGAGTTAGTGAACGTCGCCTCCCAGGATAAAACAACAAACTCCGGTTAGTGTTAGCACCGTACTAACCGACCCGTCGAACTCACAGTGTTTTTGATCTCTCTACGGAGAAGACAAAAAGCTAAAAGAAAGGCTCTCTCAGAGTGTGTGTGCTCTCAACTATTGCTTCTTGTTGTGTGTTTGAAACAAAGGGGAGAATGACTTTATATAGGAGTGGGGAGCCTCATCATTCATTATAAGAGATTGATGACCATAATTTTTTGTTAATGGCTGCCATTATTCTTTGTAATTGCAACCATTAACCCTTTGTAACCACAACCATTAACCCTTTGTAACCACAACCACTTTAATGGACAATATCTTTCAAATTCAAAATTCAAAATTTTTCCAACAAATATGTCATAAAAAATTGATATGTTAGTAGAAATAATACCATAATATTCTTATAAAATGGATCTTAAATTATCATAAA
>BRYE01000011.1:15518426-15520926 GCA_030159115.1 Actinidia arguta var. hypoleuca | reverse complement strand
TGGGCTTTCAGATAGTGTGAAGAGCCTGTGAAGATAGCACGTATATATACGGGAGATATGCCAATATAATATTGCTAAGTATCAATAAACGAGTTCATGAGACTTTCACTTTTAGTTCTTATAGTTTCTATTTGAACAATTAGGACCTTGTAATTTTAAATTGGTTTTAATGCGACCGGTCCATCTTATCAATACACAAAGCTTATATGATCATTTTTAAAAGGTAATTTTACCACTATTGATCCCTATAATTTGATTAAATTCTTACTTTTGTTCCTAAACATAGCATGCGAGAGTTTTCACGTGCTTTTATTTTTTTTATCTATATTGTTGAACATGTATTGACGAGAGAGCTATATTGAAACCAAATTGATGTTACATCTCAAGTTTGGCTTGATAAATTTATAATGTTTAAAAAATTCAAGCTATTCGATCTTGATTTATGATCGACTTGATTAAAACTTGTTTGAGATCAGTTCGTTTGATAAAAAAAAGACTAAGCTCGAACATATTTTGAAAATGTGATTAATTTTTTAAACCAAACTTAAACAATTCATTGTTTGACTTATTCAACTCGTTCATCATAGATCTAACTAAATGGACATGCAGTTTTCACATTTTTTTTATGTTTAAATTGTTAACAAGTATTGATAGGAGAACATTATTGGAACCGAATTGCTATTACGTGGTCCTAATAATTTAAATTAAAATTAGAAAGACAAAAGTGAAACTTTAATCAAACTTCAAGTACCAATGATAAAATTTAGCCTTCATTTAATTTGTTAGAATATAAAAAGAAATATATATCCCATGCCAAGTCCAATGAGGTTTGTCCGACCCACCTAGCTGTCACAGGCACTGCTTTATTAGAATTGTCGAGAAGCTCATCAATTATTCACATCACTGTGAACCGCCCCAAATTAGAGTCTAGAGGTAGAGAGAGAATAATGAGAGAGAGGTGTGATGGTGGGCATGACACTGTTTGGGGCCACAAATTGCACCGCCCATGTAAAACAACGACCTAGTTTATGGGATTCGTTATAATTGTGTGGATAGGATTGATTACAATATTAATTAGCTGTTCATTTTTCTTAGTTGTGTTAAATCATGAGCAATAATAGCCGACTGGATAGGGATTGGAAGACGTTTTGTTTTTGTTTTTGTTTTTATTGTCATTAGGTAGACGAAAATACAAATAAAAAAAAAGGTAAAAAAATAATTATTGTTGGGGTGTGAGTAATGGAATGATTATTTGATGATTAAGTTAATGACCAGAAGTTCTAAAGAGATAGAGAGAAAGAGAGAGTATGTTTAAGGCTTGAGATAGCAAGTGTCCTAGCTATATATAGTACAGTTCGGCGCGTGTATGAACGACCAACTGTCATTTCACCATATAGACTGTAGCTCGACACGTGTTAAAATGTGTTGACTACTGTGTCAGTGAGTAAGTGGTTGTCCTAGCCATGCCCCTGAGGTACAGTTAGTAGCTAGCATGTCATGTAACCGACATCTCCATCCAATGCGTGTGGACATGACAGGCGGCTAGTAGCTAGCCTGCCTTGGGATCGTTGCCGACTGTTGCGTCTCGATTAAGCTCCAATGTAAAGACTCCCCGAACTTGCTATAGAGCAACAATTCGACATCGATATTTGTCTTAGATCGGTCAGAACTAGTACTTGGTATTTTATTCCCTTACAATAATGTATGACTCTATTAGAGTGTGCCTATGCCTACCAATTAAAATAGTGGGTGTGAGACAATGCACACTTGTATGTGGTGGGACTTATAATTTTTGAATTCTCCGTATGTCCTGTCAATCCATAACACAAAATGCACGATCTCTATCTTTTTTGTTTTCTGTGCCGTGAAACTTACACTTCACTTTCCATATTAAACTTTAGGGCTTATACATTTCACCTTTTTGTTAATTTTTAACTTTTCTTTTAAACAAAATCAAATTTACATTTAAGTTGAGCCGAAACAAACATCACATTCTTATATCTATTTTTGTGGAGAAGTTGATTCCGTTACTCAACAATACACAAATACCAACTCTTGGAAAATGAGGTGCAATTTACAAAATTATGTCAATGGAAATAGGCAAAAATATACTTGACACATCTGAAATGACGAATGAGTCTATCTCCAACACTGTCATCAGCATTATCCAAACCTGATATAAGATGCATATCCAAAATCCCAGATCTTCAGTGTGATGAGGTTGATATAGGATGCATAGACAGGACCGATGTTATGGAGACAACAAAAGAAATTCATGGTACCTCCATTGACGATAGAAAAGGTGTTTGTTGTAACTTGATTTATTTTAAAATTAATTATTTAAAAATAAAAAGTAAAAAGTAAAAATTATCAAAGTAAAACTTTCAGAAATTAGTTTTTTTATTAACATTTTAAAGGTATTTTTTGCCCATTAACAGGAGTAAAAATTGATGTAACTTTAAAAAAATAAAATTAACAATAAACATGGGCAGAGAGAGTG
>BRYE01000011.1:15480926-15483426 GCA_030159115.1 Actinidia arguta var. hypoleuca | reverse complement strand
TTTCAAGTTTTCATAAGTCCTACAAATCTATAAGTAATTATTTGACCTATTTGGCCTACTTTGTTTTGGTTTCCACAGAAGCATGATTGAGGAGGGTACACAATTTCTTCAACATCATGATGATTCTATAGTTGAACCTAGCTTCTAGTTGTGTTTTAGGGCGAAATACTTGAATTCTTGTTAGAAGTAGCATGAATAAACTACCCTTGTTTCCATTTTATCAGATTGTAAGTGCGGCATCAGGATTTTAATTCGAGGGACGGTCAGATTAAAAGAAATAAATTTTCACCAATGGACGGAATCCTTATAAACCTTCTACTTTACAAATTTCAATGATATATATTATTTCAAAATGAGATGATTTTCTTATAAGTTTCCTCAAGTTTCACTGATAGAGACATAATACAATTTTTTGATTTGATATTTTTTAGGTCGGTTATTAATGTGCCCCGACTACCCCCACTTATCGGAATGCAGTGTATTAAGTTCAACTATAAATTATTTTAATTGATTAGGATATTTAATTCAAATAATAAAAGAAAATAATACTGTAGAATATTAGAGAATAATTTTAAAATGCTAATACTGAAAATATTATGATTTTCACTTGAAAATGTACAGTCCTGTTGGAGGTCTACATTCAAACGAATCAAACTTGGTTTGGGAGTATGACTTGATTTTGGAATTGACTTTGATTCCGTGTTGAGTGGACCCTGACTTTGGAGTCTCGTGTCCACAGACTTCAACCCCTGTTCTTCATTCCTTCATTTCCAAAATCGGTTTTGCTAACCATCCTATTGGAAATAGACTTGAATTCATACTTCAAATGTATATCAGGTACAGTTTGCTTAAACCTAAATTAGAAGATCCTCTTACTACTAAGTTATTAACATTTTATTTTGATGTTTGAATGTTGGTGTAAAATACTAAAAAAATAAATTAAGAGTTATGAACAAAATCATGAGACACCATCAAATTTACGTAGTTCGAAAAAATATGTTTAAACATACGGAGAGATTAAATTTTATTATAATCTATAAGAGATTATGCATATCATATTTACTATTACATAGATATCAACGTATCGATACCATGTCATAGGTATCTCGCTTTCTTTAAAGAGATTCAAGCCCTCTATTGTAGGCATCGCTAATTACGTTCTGGTGCAGCAAAACTTCTTACATGTTTGACTTGTCCCCACAGGATGCAATAACCCAATTACACGTCATGTGACTCGGACCAACCCTGCAAAAGTAGGTGAGCTCAAAGCTCCAACAATAACGTACTTTTATAATTTGCCTGAATTTTTCACTGTATAAGAATATATAATTTAGTAACATAGGCAACTTGCTAAAAAGTTGTAGTATTTTTTTTTGCTGTTGATTCACTGGATTTACAACAAAATTGTCCGAGGTCTTGTTGTACAAAGATTCTATTTTTTAGTCTTTAAAATACTACTCTTGTTAAGTATGCCTTGTTTGACTGGGCATATTTGTTGTCCCTATGGTTAGAGTATGTCCCCTTACTGCATTAATGCACACTTCAATTATTACTATTGAGACTAAAACGAAATAATGTGGGGTCCCCATTAGGCACTAATAAGTTTTTGATCTCATCTCATTGATCTACAACTTTTGGATTTTTTCATTTGGATATTAACTTTTACTTTTAGCCAAAAAAATAAATCATTAGAGCTGGTTCGAATGGCAAAGATCTTGACCGGGTTTCAATCCTCAAATATCAAGTTCGAACCTCTTTGGTGGTTTGGTCATCCGAGTACATATTAAAAAAGAGTTTGGTGGACTTATCATTTAAATCTGACAAATAATCCCTAATGTCATTAGTTTAGGTATCGAATCATTGTTAATGTACGAATCTATGATTTATTGACGTTATATATCGATACATGAGATTTAATATACCGTTATATATAACACACACCAAAGAGTGATGATTTCGTAATCAAGACTTGCTTCGATAAATAAATTTTTAGCTATAAATCCGAATGACAGCCAAATCATTTTGTATTAATCATATATATCTATATAAGAACATTTGTGCTCCATGTGCTTTAGCTGGTTGTACCTTCGATGAATATACGGGGATGAATATACGGGTGTGATCATGGGCGGATGTACTAAGGGGCAATGATCCCACTAAAAAATAATATTTTTATCCCAATAGAAAAATATACACTATTTTGACCTTATTAGAAAAAAAAATTATACTATTATCTCATAATTTTATGATTTTGACCCCACGAAATTAATTTTTCTGGCTTCATTGTGTGATATTTTGCCCACCAATGCAATCGTGAACACAAGTTGATGAGGCGATAAGCTTTGCCACCGGCCACAATAGAAAAGTGATTGGACTTGTTCCTCAAACATTCCACTATTCTAAAATTCTCTGTCATGCACTGTTGTGGCATGAATTCTCACCATAGCATTATGAAATATACGGTCCATCAGGGTTGAAGAGATTTTGTCACGACTTTTGC
>BRYE01000011.1:15475926-15478426 GCA_030159115.1 Actinidia arguta var. hypoleuca | reverse complement strand
TCCAATTTCCAAATTGAGAATCATCATTTAAAAAAAATCCTCTCAACTACACAATTTAAATAGTTATCTCAAAACAATGATTATCTTATTGATTGTGGGTAGCTTACCGTTTTTGGAAAGGTATATGTGTTTATAATAAAAAAAGAAGTAGGTTTATAAAGCTGGAGAGCCATTAAGCTTTAAAATTAAAAATAACTCATTTGTAGTAGATATATATTTTGATAACCCAAACCACGAGAAAATAACGAAAAAGAATACATTAATAAAAATATTGTCATAAATATTTAATTTTTTATTCATACGATTTCTATGCATAGCACCGGCTGATTGCTAGTTACGTGTAAAGAAGAAATCTCGTAAAAAAAGAAAATAATCAAATATGGAAAGAAAAAAAAATCGAACATTGCCTTTGGCAAAAAGATTGACTACTAACTATGAAACGACAGTGTATAGTGATTGTCAACTAAGCTAACCACTAAATTGGTCGTGCTGGATCTTGAATTTGTTAAGAAATTTCTTAAAGTGAAAAAAAAGAGAGAAAGGATGAAAAACATTTACGATAAGTTTGAATTTCAATTCTTTCTATTTTCCATTGTCACAATTCCTCCACAAATCCAAGATCCACTCCTTAAGACCCTTAAAAAATTTCCAAGAATTGTGGCAACAGCTAAACAAATTAGGCCAGAATGATCCTAGACAAATGCACCCATTAAATCAGGATGGAATTCTATGAAGTTGATGTTTGCTTATGTTTCCCAAACAGTGGAAACTTGCACCAGTCCAATGGCCATCATTAAGGAAACAGATAGAATGCATTATTGAGTGAGAGGCCAAACTAGTTACAAGCATGTAACTGTGAGCCATCACTCAACAATAGACAGCAAGTCCCAGCTTTTAACAAGGACATGGTAGACCCATAAACATAGACCTTCACAAGGACATGTTTAAGATTTAACTAAAATGCTTAGAATTTAATTGGGTCACTTTGGTATCGTTTTTGTTTTCTATTCTTGTGTTTTTGGAAATATAGAAAATGTGTTCTGCGAAGAATATTTGTCCAAAGAATTTTCATGAAAACAACCCATTTTTTTTCTTCAGAAAACAGCAAAAATATATTTTCGAATTCTTGAATACTGTTTTCACTAAGAAATGAATAAGATATAAACATGATGGGCATTTTTGTTTCAAAAAGTCATTTCTGAAAGTATTATGTAAAACTGTTTTCGTAAATGACGACCAAACACAAAATTTGTCGAAGAAAGAGGAGTATACAATGAGTGGACTATATCCGTAACTCTCAATATAAACGCCAGAGCCCTAAATAATGTTCCGTATTGGGTCAGAAACCACCCAATATGAGTGGGTTATGTGCATGATATCAATACTTGTGTAATGTTGAAAACAAGTTATGTAATTTTGGAAAGTGAGCTGCTGATCATTTTGAAGTTTCTGGCTTTGAACCCTTGTGAATGAATAATAATGTTTCTTAGTTTTTGTATACTCCTTGTGAATTTAAGGTTTTCTCATCTTTCTAGAATGATATCTAATCCATTTTTTACTATTACTGTTGCGTCGGTCTTATATACAATGATGTAAAAACATGTATCTTAATGCTCAATTCAGGCAGAAACCTTAAGATGCAGAGCTCAAAAGAGCACATCGGATATATTTAAGTCATTTGTCGAGGCAATATCATTATGCAAAGAGCACACATGAAAAATGTGAAAAAAATTTGAAGAGTTTGTATGAGAAATCATGTTTGTTTTTGACAGAGATGGCGCGGTCCAAAGCCCACAAAAATGATCATCAACGACATTGTTCGGCCAAACTGGCCTCAGGTCCAATTTGTATCTTACTATTACTGTCATAGACCCAAAAAACTTGTCAAAATCATCATCATCAATGTAGTAATACTTCACATTTTGGTCGGTACACGGTTTTTATATTTCACTTATTCTACTGGATTTTGCGGAGCTTGCTCATGTAAGACAGCCCGATTCTTTTCTGATGCACCTTATGTTTCCAAAAGGTAAGACTTTCCCCTTCCATGGTGACCCCATTTGCCCGAGCCCTATTCGAGGAATGGCAACATCATATTTGGAGACTTGGCCTCAGGTCCTATTTGTATCATACTATTACTGTCATAGACAAAAAAACTTGTCAAAATCATCATCAGCATTGTAGTCATACTTCACATATAAATGACTTAATAGTCTCAACTCTTTACAAAAACCATTTAAATATGACTAATGCTAGCAATTTAATCAAGGTGTCGATATGTCCGAGTGGTTAAGGAGACAGACTCGAAATCTGTTGGGCTTTGCCTGCGCAGGTTCGAATCCTGCTGTCGACGTTTAATTATTTTTCTACATTTTCATTTCTCACAGTACTCGGCCCAATTTTTAAAGGGAAAATTACACAAAACCTTCCCTGAGCTATTGGTAACATACAGTATACCCCTGCAGGTTATATAAAATACACTGATTTTGCCTTCTAAAAA
>BRYE01000011.1:15458426-15460926 GCA_030159115.1 Actinidia arguta var. hypoleuca | reverse complement strand
AGCCCTAAGAGGAGGGTTTTGAATATTAGCACTGTTTGGCTGCACCATGCTGAAGCTTTTCGTGACATAACATCATAAGCACTTATTCTGCTACATTTGTAGGGGAACTGCTTATGATGCTATGGAGTCATTAGCTTATACCTTTTTCTTCATGTATCGGAAGTCTACTCAAATCTTTTGAATGAGAGACTTGGCCAATGTTAATAAATCTGGGGACAAGCATGGGAATTAGGGAACAATTTCACATGATAATGAAGTAAATAAGCTACATTTCTTTCATTTGCGCATTATTTAAGCTCCTTTTTCTCGCTAAATCCTTCACGATCCAAACACAGCCTTAGCAAAAATGAAACTATTAAAAATTAGCTTCTTTCCAGCTTTTTAACGATGTTTTGACCCATAAAAAAATAAAAGTTGTACCAAATATTCTGAAATCCTAAAGTTCACTGCCGGAAAAACCTCCATCTGCCCACGGATTCAAACTAGCTTAACTCTCATGTAGGATGCCTCAGCCAGAATATGCCCTCCAAGGATCCCATCTTTTCTTTTCCAGTACATAAAAACATCTTTATGTCACAGTTTATTTTTATTTTAAAATTTAAAGAGTTCAATGTTTGGTTACTGTTTCAGAATTATTTTTGCTAAATATTTTAAAAAAAGAACTATTTATTTGACAATTCACAAAACTTATTTTATGGAATTTTTTTAGAAAACACAATTTTTGAGTAACATTAAAAATATGTTTTCAAATTCTCAAATATCATTTCCGCTAAAAGAACACATAGTATATGAAAACACTGAATGGTCTTTGTCTCAAAAATCATTTTCCTAAAAAAAATCTTACAGAATTAATTTTGAAAACCAAACGAAACTGATTAGTTTTTGAGGCAACTCCTATTAGTCTGCCTAATTAAGTTAGATGGAACTATAATTCCAGTCTAATTTTGTTCTCCCACTCATCTATTGAACATATATATATATATATATATATATATATATATATATATATATACGCTCTTGCAATTAAGACGTATATTGCATCAGATGCATAATGTATGAAAATTTATTTCTTTTCTACATAGTGTTGCTTTTATTTTATTTTATTTTATTGGTCTATGTACAGTCCATAGCTATCCACTTTCTGATATTAATCCACGTTTTGTTTTCCACTTGCAAAGGATATTATATTTAAAAGGCAATTATGCAACATAATTGGTAACTATGGGATGCAACTCTAAATTTAAGTACTTTTACCCGCTAAACCAACCGCACGGATTTTGATAAAAATCTATCACCTATAAAAGAAATAGCAAACTACTAACAGATAAAATTAGAGGCAAAATTTATAGTACACACCGTGAGTGTCATAAAAATATTATAATTAGTTTTGATAAATATTTTTCAATAGATTGCGGTGTATGTTATAATTGATGTGGTGAATGTTTTGAAGGATGTGTATATTAAAAATAAAAAAAATAATTTATCACACATCATTGTGGTAAATGATACAGCTTTCTATATATGGTAAAGAAAATATTTTTTTTTTACGATCAATTGTGATAAATGTTATAATCAATTGTGGTGATGCTATATCTGAACACATCATATACATTATTTTTAGAGATGTATAGATGAAACGATGGACTCCATATCATAGGAAATGGGGATGGACAAGGGTTCAAATCCTCTAGAGTAGGGGCTGTAAAGTGTTCTTGGAGTATTCAAAGCGACTCCATTTTGTTTATCAAAACAATGTCATTTTATTTATGCTGATTTTTTTTTTTATATTAAAACCCTCTCTTACACACACACACAGAGAACAATACATAACCCAAATTAAAAACCTCATCTAAAAAACTCCCTCTCTCTAGATCTTGTTCGAACTACCACCACTGAAAATATAAAAATATAAGTATGAAAATCCCTATTCTGGAAAAAGAAGGGAAAATAAATTTATGAGAAAATAGATATTACATACAAGCAAAATTTACTTCAAGTGACTTCAATTTCAGAAGTAACAAGCAAAGGCGGAGAAGTGGCCGGCGCTACGGGAGGCGACAAAGAAGATGCTGACAGTGGAGATATCACATTCGGCGGTTGACTGGACGAAGGCGGCGTAGTTGTGTTGATCGCTGGAGCCAATGGTGGTAGTTCGAGCAAGATCTAGAGAGAGAGATGAGGGTTTTGATTTAGGTTCTGTGAGAGGGAGAGAACGTTCACAGAGAGAAGAGAGAGGGGGGTTTTAATAAAAAAAAAAAAATCAACATATACAAAACGACATTGTTTTAAATACTTCAGAAACACTTTATCAGCCCGGATCTGAACCCCACAGGGCCACAAGGGAAACCTAAACCCTCACCAATTTTGGGATGTGAACCTGTTGATCGCTCACATAAGCATTTATTAGTAGTATGCAGTACTATGGTGTATTAACGGCAAAGGTTGGCTCATAACTGTTTTTGCTATTTTTTCAACCAAATCTATTGTTATGTCGCAATTA
>BRYE01000011.1:15440926-15443426 GCA_030159115.1 Actinidia arguta var. hypoleuca | reverse complement strand
TGTTTCTATTGATTTAACATAAATCACGCAATTCAACTCTTAATCTGACCCAATCTATTAAATCAAATGCTAAATTAATTATGATAATTTTTTCATAACTTAATATTTTATAAACTAACAACTGGTTTGACTATAATAAATTTATCATAGAAGTTTGTTATGAACTAGTCATTGATTTAACTATAATAAATATATCATAGTAAAATAATTTTTGTAAATTTTAGACACTAATTTATTTATAATAAATTTATCATAGCAAAAATATTTTATAACCATACCCTTTAATTTTTGTGAAATTATTTAAGATTATATAAAAATTATCATAATTTTTTTTTCCAAATGAGTCCAAGTTATGGTAATATTATCAAAATATTATTTTAAAATGTATGTATTACTTACTTGTAATAATGGTTATTATGGTTCGTGTATATATATATATATATATATATATATGGTTATTATGGTTCGTATATATATGGTTATTATGGTTCATACACCTAAAATTGTGATTTTGACCAAACATTTATTAAGGGTAGCTATTTAATTAATCCTAAAAGTAAGTTTGGTCGTTTTCGTTAAAAATTGAAATGTTCATGTTATGTCATATCATTTTTGTATAAATTTTTTATTTGTATATTATTATCTGTCAAGAAAACTTAATAAACAATAATTCTATTATCACCTATTTATGCACTTATTTGTACAAACTCTTTCAAATGACTTAGTGGGATCCACAATAATTTTCACACTTCTCTTTTTTCAATTGTATTTTTTCTTTATTAAGTGGGATTACACAAATAACCTAACATTTATATCTTCTAAATTATTTTTTATCAAATATTTAAAATTCTCATTTAGGTAAATTTACCTAATAAAAAAAACTAAAAGTAATTAGAAAAAAGGAGTGAGCGAAAATCAATATTGGAAAAATAGGAAAAGCATTGTGCACTCCACCCATAAATGAATAAAATCAGGCTTAGTTTGAAATAAATTTTCGTTATTGAATTATATTTGTCTTCAATAAATTTATTTTAATTTTTAATTTTCACATTTCAATTAAATTTGTTTTTAATTATTTTTATAAATATAATCTTTTTAGTTTTATATTTCCGCATCAACTTAAAAGTCTCCAAACTAGATTACTGAATTTCCATTAGTGGTCAAATTTGCAAGTTCTGGGGTGACTTAAGCCTGGACCTTGAAAGTCTGCTCCCTTCCAAGATTTTAAGTCCGAAATTTCTTAAATTCAATTCCTGAGGTGGGACAGTCCATACGAGATTTTATTACATCTTTAATCGGATAATCGGACCCCCACTAATGAGCGATGGAATTGGTCCTTCAGAGCAATCGGTCATTGGCTCGGATACCGCATTATCACAAAAACAATCTACTGAAATAATTATTCAAACAACAGCTTTTACCTAGTAATGTAATTACTATTATTGCAAAGCAGCCACACATATCTTCAAAATTCATAACCCTTGGAAGTGTTACAACTCTGGATTTATTACATAGTTACATCCTCCAAGGGCTTCTAAGCATCCCTATAAATACGAGGCCATCAGCAATTCACAAAGTAAGAAGAACTAGCAAAGGTTAAGCAACTGTTATATAACTTATTTATCGAGTCTTAAGACTCCAATTTGATGTTTGTATCCTCCGCTATCAATGCAACCGAAAAAAATATAGACTATCTTTCAGCAGCTAGAATTTTCTTCAGTTCATTTTTATTCACCTGGAATTGAAATCAAACGCCATAATGAGCCCATTTTCACAGAAACATTCGTTAATACAGGAAAAGCGAAGGTTCTATTGATAAACAAAAATATTAGAAGGAATTCACCTTTCCCATAGCATTGAGAGGAAGCGTCTCCCACAGGAACAACCGAGTTGGTAGCTGGAAAGAGAGTGGTATAATTACAGTCATCGCTCAAGTTTTTCAAAAGCATTCAAATATACAGTTCAACAGCCCAGATGAAGTATTAGAAGTTATAACATTCAATAAAATGCTGAAATAGCTAAACTACTTTTAAGAAAAAGTTGATTTCCATCACTAGATAGAAGCAACGTCGCTGTCTAACATTTGAGTTTTTAATGTTTTTCAGAAGCCTTCAAGGGGTTCTGTTTTCAGAAATTCATCAGCGAGTATACTTCAGTGTGAAAGCATGATTTAATGTCTTATATAGTTCGCTTTGTAGACCAATGAGAATATGACGTCAAATTTGCTAAACTACTTGAAGGAAAAGTTGATTTGTTTTCAGAAATTCATGAGGGGGGGGGGGGGGGGGGGGCGCTTTGTTTTCAGAAATTCATCAGCGAGTATGCTTCAGTGTGTGAAAGCATGATTTAATAATCTCTTTTCAGAAATTCATCAGCGAGTATGCTTCAGTGTGTGAAAGCATGATTTAATAATCTCTTAGAGTTCACTTTGTAGACCAATGAGAACATGATGCCGAATTTGCTAAATTACTTAAAGGAAACGCACAAAATATAAGGGGGG
>BRYE01000011.1:15423426-15425926 GCA_030159115.1 Actinidia arguta var. hypoleuca | reverse complement strand
GCATCAAGGGACTTGCAACATGGTCAGGAAGGATAAACTTAATCATCTTTGTGTAGCGTCACGTAAACCTTGGTTTTTGCTCTCTGTTGCAGCTTCAAAAGCAGAAAATCCTGAATCTGCACGATATTCTATTAGCTGAATTCACGTATGCAAAGATATACTAATTAAAAAGATTTCAGGATCTAGAAGGCAATTCTCAGTACAGAATACATCTTCAATCGAACCCTGGAGAAATGGAACCTAATCCGCGAAGGTGGGTCAGGTGAAGACAAGGAATATGAAAAGCCACTTCCAGAGATGGATTCAATTCGGACCAGTTTAATCAGACATTTGAAGCTCATAATCAGGAAATAATATTTTAAACATGGAAAGAAAGAGTTGCATGCATCAAACATGAAGTTGAGAAATTGCTGATCCTCAAGCCACGGTAAACTTGAACATTGCTAATGATACAAACATAAATCAAAATCCAATCTTCTTTATTGAAATCTGAACTTCTTCAGTGACCAAGGGGCTTCTTTCACTAAGAGGACAAAGTAGATCTGTCTGGAGGAGGAGTCAGCAGATCGAGCATGGTTTGCTTCTCTTTTGGACTTGGGGAAACACCTCTAACGAGGTTCAAGGCCATGACGTGCACATTATTGTTTTGCTTACGCTTGTTGTAAGCCCATATTCCTCCAGCGACACCTGCAAATAGATGCTGGTACCAAACCCCAAATGTTAAAATATCAGAACGTTTTTCTTGTATCTTTTTTTGGGGGTGGGGGTGGGGAATTATAAAATGATCCTCTAAAACTGACCGGAGATAGCCACAAAGCTGCAGTCACCAAATCGAACTTCGGTGAATAAAGTACAGACTCCCCAAAATCCTCCTGAAGCTTATTATAAACAACTTTATTGGTTGTCCCAGCTCGAATTTCATCACGAATTAACTGGAGTACAGACATCATCAGAATGCAGGTTGAGTTGTTGATTGATATGTAATTAGATGCACCATAGGAGAAAAATGTTTACCATTTGGCAGTTACAAAGAACCCCTAATGTTATTCTATGAAGCAACTTAGGCTTTTTAGATTAAAAACATGATAACACATGAAAGGGAATGCATTAAATTCTAACTATTCGTGAAGTTTCTACACATCACAGTTAAATTTACTAGGAAAACTATCAAACAAATATTTCCTTTCATTGAACACCTCCAACCCCATAGAATTGCAACAAATATTTTAAGATACTTCTGCAGCTAGCAACTATTTGGTTAAATTTAGCTTATTCATTGATCCTCACCATGATTCCACACTGGTACATACAACCAAGGACGGGACTGAACATTTGGGAGACGAATGTCCATACAAAATACAAAATTTGTAATTTACAAAATGCAATATTAATTTTAACCTTGGGGCGGAGAACCTATATAATTTTGTAATATTAGTAGCTAATACTACTGTAAAATTAGATATTTCTTTTATAAACTTTGAGGTAACGGTCGCCCCTCGCTGCCCTCCTTGGTTCCATCCCTAACCCATTGTTGATGCTGACCATCAACTTCAAGTAAAGGGATACCAGTCAATTCGTCTAACCTTGTCATGCACTTCGTATATACATACACAACAAAAAGGATAAATGGGAATTGAAATACCTTCCTGAGGAGAATAGCAACATCTGCTTGGGAGTCTTCAATGGACGGTTGCCGCACTCGGTGCACCGTACATTGTGACTGATGTTTCTGGCCCTGGCTTCAACCACCCGCGACTGCTTCACCGCATCCTCTTCACTTGCCGTCATACACAAAAACTTCTAATTTCAACTTCCACAGCAACTAACAGAAAAACTCAAAAATCATTATAAATCAAAACAAATTAAAAATAAGTCCCACCTCAAGAAATTCAACTCTATTTTCAGTCCAGCATTTCACCAAACAGTTTCCATGCCTAACTAATCTCTCAATCAATCTCTCTATTTTCAGTCGGGCATTTCATCAAACAGTTTCCATACCAACTACCATCGCACACAAGCCACACAAAAGTACAATTGTTTTGTTCCACTGGTTGAGCAAAAGGCTTGCCAAAACTTGGCAAAGCCATTTTCTGCCTCCGTATTTGGCAACGAGTTTGGCTTTTCCAAACCTTGTCACATCAGCAATAAACCTAACCGTTCTCTCCTTCCGATGGTTCCCGTCAAAAGAAAACAGGTATGCAAAACCAAAATCCCAGACTTCATACACTCAACAAAATCATCAATTTTCTAATTTCAAAACAAAATATTTTTCATTAATTTAAGAAAAAAACTCCATCTTTTACAGAACTAGAGAGACACCTGACGGAGAGGGTTTGAGGGTTTGTGTGAGAGAGGAGTTCTATTAGTCTGATTTAATGAGAATTCGAGAGAGGGTTTCACATTTCCTGTCTTAGAGAGAGAGCAGAGATCGTTTACAAATTTTGTCAGAGAGAGAGGAGTAGATTAGTCTGATTTATTGAGAATTCGAAAGAGCATTACA
>BRYE01000011.1:15360926-15365926 GCA_030159115.1 Actinidia arguta var. hypoleuca | reverse complement strand
TTGAGATTTTCAGATAGTTTTAATAAAATTTGCAGTTTACCTAATAACTGTACTTCTGAGCACCCCTGATTGTTTGATAAATTACTTAAGAATGACTCTGTTAAATTAGGTTCTTCATTAATGGATTGTTTATTTTGAAAATTCGTCTGTGCATAGCACAGGATCTTCCACTAATATATATATGTGTGTGTGTACTCAATAGTTGACAAAAAAAGTATGAAATGTATACACTATGGAGATATCTAACATAATATTACTATTGCTTACATTTATCGGTCAAATTAATATTTTTTTTGTTTAGGATATGATTTGATAATCCCGAACTTAGATTTTAAATGTACACTGTGATTAATTTATTATCTAAGTTATGATTTATAATTGCATATTTCCTAAATTAGATTTGAAATGAATATTATTGTAATAAATTTTCTTCTCATTTGAATCTTTTTTTAGTCAAACATTATTTATTATAGCAATC
Source organism: Actinidia arguta var. hypoleuca (assembly GCA_030159115.1). Taxonomy (NCBI): domain Eukaryota; kingdom Viridiplantae; phylum Streptophyta; class Magnoliopsida; order Ericales; family Actinidiaceae; genus Actinidia; species Actinidia arguta. Next base: position 15,365,448 of record BRYE01000011.1, on the reverse strand, counting down.
CTAATATTTACATGATTGATAAATTTATCATTGTTAATTTCTAAATTCTTATTCTAATATGCAACCATTGCAAAAAAAATATAAAAATACCATGATAGATAACTGATAAATTTATTACTGTTAAATTTTTAAAAACTATTCAAACATACAACCCCTAAAAAAATACAAAAATATTTATATTTATATAAATAACAAATTTATCGATGTTGAATTTTATAGCAATTAATATTATAATGATCTACCAGAATATTAATAGCCACAACTGATGCCAACTGCCGCAATCGTAGCTCATAACCGTCCCCCCTAACCACGGGAAATGCTAAGTGTACAACATCCATGTACAACATTTATGTACAACATGTCAAAACGACGTCGTTTTGTGTTTATAACAACAAAACGACACAAAACGACGTCGTTTTGGCGTGTTGTACACAAATATTGTAAATGAATGTTGTAACTGTAGCACGACTCCCCCTACCACCATTTCACCACCACCACTAACTACCACACCGGGACACCCCGATTGCGAATTTCACAATCCAAGAAAACTAACTCAGTTGATATTTGATACTACCAGAAATTCTTTTAATAGAATTTATTAAAAAAAAATTATTGTTTCGTTGATCCAACAAGTAAGTTTCAAAAAAATTATTTATTCTTTTAACTGTTTGATCAAAATTATAGACTTTTTCGGCTATTTTTTATGAGAAAAATTTTAAAATATATATATATTTTTATCTAATTTAAAAAAATCACTAAAATCACTAAAATAAACTATTTTTACTAGACCAATTGGATAATTTTTTTTGTCTATAATTTTTAACAAAAATTGAATAGATTTTTTAATTTATAGATTCCTCTAGCTAAGAGGAATCGAAAAATATAAAATTTTAATTAAACGGTAATTTTTTTTTACTAAATACGAAAAAACTCAAAAATATAATTAGGTAAAAAATCTATTAAAAAAAATAAGACAAACAAGCATAAGACCAAAAAAAAAATGTACTCCTTCATTTGTTTGGAACCCCGAATACTTATTTATGCAAGGAACTCCTTAGTTAGGTGCACCTTATCACAGCCTAACCATTCTTGCATATCACGTGATTCCACATGATCTTAAGTATATTTAAAGATCAAAATAATATCGTTTTAATTAATTATAAAATGATGTCATTTTATTATTAAAATTAAAATTAATACAAAATAATATTATTGAATTTTATTAGACAGTTTGGGAATTGTTAATAATAAATAATCAATCATTTTATTTTCTTGTCATTTCTTATCAAATCTTACCAATTTTTTTATCCAAATATAGCCTAAAAGAACGTTGAATAGGTCCATCTCATATTAAAAAAATGACTGTATTTTTATCATTATTGTATTTCAAAGAAGATTTTTTTTCAAAACAAATAATCAATTCCAACATCCAACTAACGGAAACGTAAAACAAAGATAAAAATCCGGTGACCAATTCTTTAAGTAAAGATATAATAATTGGTATTTCAAATCTTCTCCATTCCAAGCAATAATAAGGTGGCACCTCGTTAATTTTAAAATAGATAGTTACGATCTTGCCATTTTATACGCACTTGTTAATATTAACCTAAACTTGCCCTTAATCAGCCAACCATGCATGTTGAACAGGTTTCTATATTTGTAATGAAATGGATTTAATTAAGCAAGGTTGTCGCGATGAGATGTCCACTAATAGGGGAAAGTAATATTGGTATGAATTGGTTTTCCTCCTTTTGGCCGGCTTTGATTTTTCCAGATACGATTATTAACTCAGTTTTATCTACCTTGATTTTTGAGTATTTTAAATTTTTTTTTTTTTTAACTTTGATCAGAATATTTTATTTTTTCAGTTCATCTTAACGAAAGATACCTTAATATATATATATATATATATATATATATATATATATAAATTATTTAAAATTTAAAAAGAGTCCCTTAAAAATAAAAACTTTAGCTTATTTATCGAGTAAAAATATATATATGTTTTATTGAACTATTTTTTAAAATGAGATCAAAATTTTTAGATTTCCAAATTTGACTTGTCAACAAAAACAAAAACCGAAAAAGTAAAAAAATTTAATTAAATGATAAAAAAATTCACTAAAAATAAAAAAAATAAAACTAAAACAACTAAAATTTTAAATTGTAATAATAATTTTAAAATTGCTTTTCTTTTCAATTCACGTACACAAACCAATCATTCGAGTACACATAACAAACAAACGTGGTTTCCCCATTACCTGATTTTTCTGGGTGAAATTTCTATCCTGTCTTATTTTGTTGATCTCTCCTGATTTTTTTTTTTATAATTACAACTACTCCCCTATAGATTCTAAAATAACACCAATGCTCTTTACTTTTAAAACTATTACCAAGATTGTCCACTAAAGTTAATTTTTTGATAAAAATAAATAAATATTATATTTTTTTCTCAAAATATAATTTATGTATAAATTACTTTAATTTTTATTTTTTTATTAATAAGTATTTTTTACAAATTAATTTAAATTGTTTACTTTTTAAGTACTCCTAATCATAGCGTACTTAAAAAATAAATATTTATTATTCAAATCATTACAAAAATAAGGACAATCTTGAGAAAAAAGTACAAAAACTAAAAATAAAGGCAATTTTATCATTTTTATCAAAAAAATCACTTTAGAGGAAATCTTGATAATAGTTTTAAAGTAATGAATGTCAATGTTATTTTATAAAATAGAAAGGGGATGCCTATATTTGTCAAAAACTTTAAGGATGTCAGTAAAATTTACCAAAATAAAAAATTGGGTTATAGAGAATATTGATGTCAGTAAAACAGAAAGGAAAAAATCACTTTAGAGGAAATCTTGATAATAGTTTTAAAATAATGAATGTCAATGTTATTTTATAAAACAGAAAAGAGATGCCTATATTTGTCAAAAACTTTAAGGATGCCAGTAAAATTTACCAAAATAAAAAATTGGGTTATAGAGAATATTTTTGGGTCCAAATAAAATTGCCTGATTTTTCTTTTGATTTTAACAAGTCTAAATTACAGATACATCCCTTGAGATTTCAATAATTACAACACACCCTTGTTAGGCTTGTCTTTAGGGGAGCTTCTACATGCAAACCATAGTGGTCTTAGCACACCCCAAAAATTAAATTTCTAGTTATTACAATTATATCCTCAAATAAAACTACTATTATGGACAAACTAAAAAAAAATATTCTAGTTATAACTTAGTACACCCCACCCACCTTCATCATTTTTTTTTTCATTTTTTTCTTCAATTGTCATCTTCTACGTATTAGAACTAAACCCTAGGAAGTTACAATTCTTCTCCTTAAAACCTTAACCCTCTTAATATTTCACCCTCCCTAAGTAAATAATTAAATTCTACATCACATCTTACTACTTAATTCCATTCTGATTATTCTTCATTAACAACATTTGTAGATTTAGAAAACATATAAATCTTGCTTTTGAGATAAAATAAAATAATAGAGGATCATGAAATAGGTATTTTCAAATATTATACCATTAAAAAGGTAAGTAAATTGCTAGTTGAATATTTTTTTTATCTTTCAAAACGTTTGTACCTTGTCATTTGTTCATGTATATAGAGATGAATGAAAAACAATCGTTTATATTCGTAAGTATGAACATTTTTTTTTTATAATCGTAAAAATGAATATTCGTTATTTGTTCATGTCTACAATGATGAACGAAAAAAAAAAAATTCATAGTCATAAGTATGAGCAAAAAAATAAACCTAGGATCCAACTCGTAGAATATTTTCAAACTCGTGAGTGTGAACAAAAATTCTTTATTCATAATCGTAAGTATGAATGATTTCAGAACCAATTCCAGAACCTATTCTCAACTCTCGTAGTTACGAGCAAGACCAAATACCAATATAATTACGTCCACACGGTTGTCACCGGTGGCCGTAATTGTCGAGGTAGGATTGGTGCCGATCGCAATAGTGTTTTCTGATATGATGTTTACAGGAAAATAAAATTTGTTTTTAAAGAAGAGTAAGTCTCACGATTTATGGGCCCACAATGAAACTTATTTCTTATGAAAGATGGTGTTTGAAGTTGTGTATTTAGAATTACTATAACAATTCTATCCTTCACACGACCACTTCCTAGTCTCAAGTTAAGTAACCATGATGAGAACTCCTTGAATCGTCTCTACTGGACGAGCTGTACTGAGACATAATAGTGTTGGAATATATGAAATTAACAAATTAAATGATGAGAGTATCATTTTCATTTTTGATATTTGTAGTTCGTGTTTTTCAAAACAAAAATGAGGAGAAATGCACAACATGATATGAAAAGTTCAAGAATACCCGTTATTTTCATTTTCAAAAAAGAATTTAAAAACTACGTTATGTAAACTAATTTGGAAACTACATTTTCTATTTGAATTTTTCGAATGCGTAATGATTTATATAATTATTTTTTTACTAAAAATATATCACTTTTTGTATTTATTATGTAATTTTTAAAC
>BRYE01000011.1:15288426-15295926 GCA_030159115.1 Actinidia arguta var. hypoleuca | reverse complement strand
ATCATAAATTTTATAAATTTTATAATTTTGATCCTGCTAGACATAAGTTCTGACAATTTTAATCCCTAAATTTATGTTCTAACTTCATCCCTGTTTATTGGTATGGCATAACCACAAGATCCTCTATTTCTTATTTTAATCTACTTTCACTGTTTCAATAGCATTCACTCCCTAATAACCTTATTTCTCTTTTTACAAAAAAAGTCAAAGATTTGGGGACAAAAAATCCTTGCCAACCTGATGCATGGATTAATATAATGAAAATTTAATGAAAATTTCCAAAATAAATAGACACAATATTGATAATGATATGGGAATAGATACCATCTTTCCTAGCCAACAGTTTTCAAAACTAAAAGGGTGTATTTCGGTACGAACTTGTAGAAAGAAAAGAAAAGAAAAAAAAAGAAAAAAATATATATGTGTTATATCTGAACTGTTAGATTCATTAACATTTCCATTTCTATTTCCATTTCCATTTCTTCCACCAAGGCTTTCATCCAAACACAGCCAAACTATTTCAATTACCTAATAGCAGTGGGAACCAAAATCCCATGAAAATCTCACAAAGCATTTAGTGGTCATTATGGTATGATTACGATGATGATCAGTTTTGGTTGTTCTCTTGTCCTGAGCCTCAAAGACAAACAATTTCCCTTACAAGAATTAATACATGACCAAATTAAAAAAAAAATCCTCTCTCTCTCTCTTGAATACTGTCGATAGGACCGAAGTTGGAGGCCCAATTGGTTGTCTCAGGCTTTCTCGGTCTGGTCACTCTTTTTTGAATGGTTGGTCTCAACATCAGCTGAAGATTCACAGGAGTTACAGAATTCAAACACCGCCCATGCAGCAAACCACAACCACGTCTCTCTCTCTCTCTCTCTCTCTCTCTCTAAAATGACAAGATTCATAGCCATGCCTTGTACCCTCTAGAATCATGGTTAGTCTTTCTCTCTCTCTTTTGTTTATCTTTCTTATGAAATTGTTTTTCTCATCTTAGCAAAATGAGTCACTATAGCATATAGCATCATATCACTCTATCAATATAGATTTGACAGTTTAGCATCTTACAGATAGATGATTTGAGATCTTGCATGACTCAATACTTGATTAAATGATGTAATTACTTACATGGATGATGTCAACGATTGCCACATGACCGGATCGTACTGCTATAGAAAAATGTGTAGTTGTTGCGTATTAGCATTAGGCCTTAATTGAGATAAATTACACCGCAAATATATTTGTCTTTTGTGATTTTATTTTTTTTAGTTTTTGAATTTTTGAATTCGTCTTGTCGAGGAAATATATTTTTTCTTTTACAAAAGACTCTAAAATCCAAAATAATCTAAATGGGTTTTTTAGAAAATATTTTTTTATTCTGGATTTTTTGGAAACGGTTTTACAAATTAATTCAAGAAATTGATTTGAATTAATTTGGATTTTAGTGTCTTCATGTAAAAAAAATTATGATTCCTCCATCAAAGACGAATATAAAAAAAAAACCAATTAAAAGTGCAATTTATCTCAAACCGGGAAGTGTAGTAACTGTAGTTCTTTTACTGTTTAAATGCAGTCTTTGATAATGCCATTGATGTTTCGGTCATTGACGAGGCAAATAACGGGAATGGTGAGTGAACCAACGGCCACGGTGACGACCCTACTTTATTACAGTAACCTCCTCCCTCGGAACCTGACGTTGGAGCGATTGGTTCGTCACGAATTGCTCCATCGAGAAAACTACCTGTTCCATTTTCTCATCAACATTTTGAGGTGTTTCTGGTAGCGGTAGAGATACTAACTCCATAACATCTTCATTCTCTCTGGTTTTTACTCTTTTTGGATTTTCCTTTTTGGGTTTTAGTGCAAGAAAAAATTCTAATGGGCTTGTTGGTTGAAAAAAGAGGTTCGTAGTACTTGATGAGGCTTGATTCCTGGGCCCAGTTTGGCCTGAACTTTTTGAGAGTTTTAGCAGTTTTTAAGTTTTTTCATATTTAGTAAAAGTTTTCTCTGTTGATTAAAATTTTGAGTGAAATACACTGACCATCCCTGAAGTTACATGTTAATACACAAAGTATCCTTGATATTTTAAAAATTATACTGACCTCCCCTGATGTTTGCATTTAATACAATACCCTTGACGTTTGAAAAATTACACTGACCATCCTTGAGATTCTGGATTAATACACAAAATACTCCTGGGGTGGTCAGTGTATTTCAAGAGTGCTTTGTGTATTAACTCGAAATCTCAAGAGTGGTCAGTGTATTTTAAAGAAAATATGTTATAAGTTTCAAACCTCATTGGAGGTCATTATAATTTTTTAAATGTCATGGATACTTTGTGTATTAAAGGCAAATCTCAGGGGAGATCATTGTATTTCACCCTAAAATTTTATATTTTTGGTCACTCTTGAGAGAAGAATTTGAAAATATAAAATTTTGTTAAAATTTTAAATAAAAAAACCACTTGTATCAAAATATTAGTTAATTTGACGAGAAATTTTTTTTTTTAGGGGTCTTTAGCAAATATTGTCCCAATTAGATAAAAACATTTTTATATTTTCAGATTCTTCTCGTCAAGAAGAATCGAAAAAATATAACTTTGTAAAAGCATATAGCCACCAAATAAGAGATCATAACTTCTTTGTTTTTAGGAAACATAAACTTCATGGATAATAAATAAATTGAAGTACAAAAAGTAACATACCTTATAAAAGCATATAGCCACCAAATAAGAGATTGCACTCTAGCCTTCCTCTTGATTAGATCTCTGCATTTAGAAATAGACCTTAAAACAATTTAAGTCTTTAGACTTATACTTTATGGTTCATAATTTTAGAAGCATCACCATCATGTTGAATGACTTCTAGGTGAAAATTCTATTCAACGAGATTTCGCCACAAGAAAATGGAGTATTTATACCATCTTTGTAAACTATCCCAACCGTGTTGAACCACTATCGTGCATAGCAGCACAGGTCCATACGTAAATCTCATACCGTGAAGCTCATCCCTTAATTATGAATAGCTTGTTCTAAATTGTGGAGAGCATATTCTCCGATCGAGTGTTTAATGTCGGGTAGGGTTTTGATTCATGGTTTGTCTCATATGGCAATACCATGTCAGAGAGCAGAATCTATCGGTGTGCGAATGAGAGAGAGAGAGAGAGAGAGGGGAGGCAACTGATGTTCAGACTACATTAGAGGATCGTGGTAACCAGCTTAAATATGAGGTACCTAACCAACCATTAATGAGATTGGATTTCTGGTTTGGGCTTTGGCAAACCCTAATTCAAGCTACATTGGCCCTTATCGCTCGCAATTAGGTTTACCCAACTTCGTAGACATTAAAGCCCTGGTTGGGCTAGCATTTTCAAATTTTGAAGAAACTGGAAAAGTATAAAATTTTAATCAAACGGTTAACAAAAATCACTAAAGATAAAAAAACTCGAAAACTAAAACAATTGAAAAATCTCAACAAAAAAAATATATACCAAACGGGGCATAATTTTTTTTTTTTCATTTTGGAAGAGAACTTCATAAATAGAAATAACATAAAACCTGAAATTCAAAGGACAATAAAGATCAAACACCCAACGTAGGATCACTAACCAATAGAACCACCAAACCAAGAAATGACAATGCCACCTCCGATCCCTACAAGCCTTGCTCCAGCCTAACACCTGCAAACAGGGGCGGAGCCAAGAGAGTGGGGGCAAAATTATAAAATTATAAGATAATAGTGTAATTTTTTTTTCCAGTGGGGGTCAAAGTAGTGTATTTTTTTATTGGGGTAAAAGAGTAATTTTTTTGTGTACTAAAAATACATTATTTTTTAGTGGGGTCAATTATAGCTCCGCCCATGCCTGCAAAGACAAAGACAAGACACAACCAAAACGAAAAGCCGACGGGATTAAGTCAGTTATCAAGGCCTTCCGCCTCTAAGAAGCTCTGGACATTCAGGTTTGGTTCACTACAGCTTTCTTCAATGACGTGTTCTCGTTTGCGCTTTTTCCACAAGCAACTTTGAAGATGGCCGCCATAACTCTTTAAGCCCAGGTCTAGTTTTAAAAAAGTTGCTTGGATCTATAATTAAGGAACCACCTCTTCTTGTTAATACCTCCAATAATGTAGCTCAACTGAGCCTTTAGATAATTGTAATACCCAAAACCATTCACATTATTATCTAAAGCACTTGACATATCAGGAATGTGCCCATTTCTTTTCCAATAATCCAATTTGTTCGCCTGATTCTCTACGAAATCTGCATGCTGGATATTACCTGCATGCCTTCCATTTGATGAATCGAGAGTCGAATCACTTGGGCGTGTGCCAACTCCACCCGTCATCTCAAAATCATAATTGCATTTTATTGGTGACGAGATTTGTGTAACAGCTGACAATAACCGTGGCCTCCCCATTTTTGTGAAAGATAAGCTCTGTTAATCAGAAGAGAATACCTACCCATACAGACTTTGGAGTGCCTAGGATTTACTTGACTAATCCTTGGATAAGGACTCATCCTGACAGTAGCCTGGAGACAATGCGAGAAAGAAAACCCCAAAACAGCAAGATTGTTCCTGGACAAACTGTTTAATTAACTGAGTAAAGGATCTCCATAACGAAGCAAGGGCGCAATAAGCCCTAAATCAAAATAAAAACTGGACATACAATGCCTACCTTCTCAGCACAAACAGAGAGGGAGCGAGCCAAGATCGCCAAATAAAAGGATCAATCTGCATCAGTGTCCTGGAAAATTGGCTTCCAACAAAACAAGCTACAGTTATTTAGAAAACTAAGGAGTTCTACATTCTACATCAACATAAGTTAGAATAACATTATTTAATGGATTTATTCTGGTCTCAACGTTGTGATAAGATGAGACTTGTCAAGACCAACTAATTGGGTAGAGGCTTAATTTTGACCTGAGAGAATGGGTTGGATAAGTTCTCTGCAGCCCTTTACAGTCCGTTGGATTGGGTGATTTGGAGAAACGCATCTCTCCTCTCCCTAATCACTTGTTTGGATTACTAAGACTATATGTCATAAATTATTTAGAGATGGTACTTGATTCCATCTCTCATCAATGTGAAAAGCTATAAATGTTTCTGTTCTAGCTAGTGTGAACTTCTTCTTCTTTAAATATCTCACAATTTAGAGGATCCGAGTGTCTAAATTGAGTGCGGGTGTTGGATACATATCCCACACTCTTGTCATATCCATGTGACACGGGTACTTGGGGAAAATAGAGAATCCATGTAACATAGATCAAAACTAATAATATCAGCAAGTGTTTGAAGAACAAAGGAGTTTCACAACACAAACACGTTCCAATCACAAGTGGATGATACAAATAGCAAGGGAATTAAACTTGCATTTATACTAAGACACCTCAAATGCTACACAGACAATAGCAATCACAACCAACACAATAAATTTGAATTCTTGGTACAAATCAAAAGCAATTCCAATACCATAGGCTTTAGCCAAAAGGAAAGGGAAATAAGACTCCAAAGTCTCGTGTCTTGTAATATTTTCTTTATTTGCTAGTGTCGGGCATATATGAGGCATGGTTGACAACATATATAAAGATTTAAGAAATTCAAATTGCGCAATAATAAAAAAATTAACAGATAGAAGAATGTCCCCAACACTAGCTATCAAAAATTTTAGTAAGGAAAAAAGAAGTTTAACAAAATGGCAGCCGAGAACAAGTCCCTATATATACATTGGACACACAACAATTCTTCTCCAAGTTTGTACAACATGGAGACACATAATATGTTTCTTCTTCTAGGATGAAAATAACCAAGCCCATTCTTGTTGGTATGCAAAACATAGCATCATTTAGTCACTTAATGAGGACAGCAATATAGATTTACCTCCTTCACTATTTCATAAACAAGCATCTACGCCATATATTATCCAGGTATTATACAAAGAGCATAAAAGAATCTCAACTACGTCTTCAATTTGTTACTCCGTTCCACAACACCTACATATTAGACAAACTTGGATTAGTTTTACCTCAGATGCATTGCAGTTCATGTTGTAACATGTGATTCGTTTGACCACATCCTACTTATGTCTTTGAGTCTATCCGGGGCACGTGTGCAATATTCAGCTTCAGCACAAGACGTTGCAGTTAAAGTAGAGTAGGAGAATAGCTGCAAAGAGAAAACTTGATTAGCACAAAATGGAGCAAAGAATTTACCATTGGAACATGCGCATTAGAAAAACAAAGCTTTTCCGAGTTGAGAGAATGCCAATGTCTAATTGCTTCTTTGCTGGACGCTCAACATGATTTCTTGACAATTGCAATATCCAATTCCTACATATGGTGCAACCCAATAAGAAAATGAAAAACCATCTACAATTGCAAGACCATCACAAAGATCCCAATAACTCATATCTTGGAAGTTTGAAACTACTCTTTACTAAGCCAAACTGACAATGGTACTATGGTTAATGGCTCAAAGTCCTTTCCTAAAACTTTCTGCATACCTCCCACCTGACATTTTCTCTTAATTTAAGTTTAAGAAGAGGATGCAAATAAATGGTGAGATCCAAATAAATGCTGTATCATTATTTGAATATCAGTTTTCCACAAGAAGAAATGATTATCCATATAGATAACAGATAAGTCATAAAAACCAACATACTTTCCACTTTCATTTAAGATCCTAACTTCTTAACAATTCCAATATCATATCATAAAATCGAAGTTAAATTTTAAAAATATAGGGGCTCAATAGAAAATGCTTAAAATATGAAAATAGTTTCTTTTTCTCCATATCCAAATTCGCTTTTAACTAGACAGATGCACAAAATTCTCAACTAATTAAATAAAAAATTGGCTCTCAAATAACCAACACTACCAAAGGGTTGTCTATTGGTTTTACCTATGTTTGACCATACACATGCACTATTTTTTCAAGCAGTATCATCGGATAGTCAATTTATGAGAATAAAGAAGCACTAAAACTGAGTGGAATGCAAAACGAACCAGAACAGCACTTAGTAGCAAATCGAACAAGCACGAATCAAATCAGGATAAAGATTAATGCACTAGAAATTAAATGAGATTAAGAAAAAATATGCAATTTTTATCTCTCATCCATGCGAAAACCTAGACATGGCACTTTTCTAGTTAATGTGAGTTTTTTTTCTTCAAATAGCATAAAAGTTATAGGATCTATGTGTGTAAATTTGGTATGAGTTCGGACTCATATCTGATATCCCACACCCATACCAACACCATATCTGTAAGCGACATGTAGTGTGGGAAAATAAAGGAGTCCATATAGTATTGCTAACAACGTTAGACAAACTCAGCTTAGACCCATAGTAGGTGACCTTGGTTATATTCCTTTAAACAAACATTGTTGCATAGATTATTAGTAAAAAAAAAGTAATAAACTATTATAAATACAAAAAAAAGAGTTAAACAACACGTTAAAAGGTCTACTGGGTCAATTCTACTTACCTGCTGGATACTT
>BRYE01000011.1:15265926-15273426 GCA_030159115.1 Actinidia arguta var. hypoleuca | reverse complement strand
TCTAAGGTCATGTGTTGAGTTAAAGGCATCATCTGCATGCAAGTGTTGTTGCCTTTATTTAGATTTCTCCTCTCCGATTAATTCAGTGGTAAGAACTACCCGAAGTGTTTGGTTTTTGTAATACCCCGATCCTTAATTATTTTTACTTTATTACAGAAATGAATTATATTGATCTGAATTTAACTTTTACTATATTATCAAGCATTTTATAAGTATTTATGATGCTTAATGACGTGCTTATGTGAGTGATGGGACGAATATGGTGGAACTCGTGAATAGTTGGCGACTTATAGGAATTGTTGAAATTAAATTTAAGTCATTTAATATATTTTGAGATTAAATTAAAAAATTCATAACTTTTGAGATAAAATTAAAAAGGACATTTAAGATGAGGTGAGATAATATAATTACTTAAAAGTTAGAGAGACTGAAGTGTAGTTTTACAAATTAAATTGGCTGAGTCAGGATACGCGTGCTCTTTTCTCTTTGCTTGTGAATATATATATATACTAGTGGGAGTATGCCCGTGCTATGCACGTGGAAAAATCGGCAAAATAAAAAATGAGTAGGGGCAAAATCGAAAAAAAAATAGATAGGGACAAAATCAACAGAAAAAATAGAATAAAAAAATGAGTAGGGGCAAAATTAATAAATGGTTAGTCTCATTTTGTAAAAGATGACCCAGAAAAGTAAAAAAAAAAATTATTTTAAAAAAAAATACTAAATCCTAAAAAAAATCTATGTAAAATTCCAAACCAATTTGTGTCACTTGGGAAATGAAAGAATGAGCCTTGAGAGGATGGTTCAAGCCTAATTTAGTACCACTACTCATTTATTGACAAGTAATAGAAGTATAAATATTCTACCAAAAGAAAAATGAATACAACCTACAAACCAATTTTTTTTTTTCCTTTTCTTCCACTTCTTTTCCTGCTTTGTCTGTTTTTGATAAAAACAAAATATGCCCACCAAGAGAGAGATAACAAGTCTCTCTCTATATATACAAAATGGAAAAAAAAATATTTAGTGGCAAAATAGAAAAAAAAATGATTAGGAACAAAATCGAAAAAAACAAATGATGGAAAAAAAAAATTATCGGTTAGAGGCAAAATGGGAAAAAAGTTGGTGGTCCATCGTTACTATTCACTCACATTTTAAGGGCAAAATCGAAAAAAAAAATAATGAGACCAAGAACAATTGATTAAGGGCAAAATGGAAAAAAAATTGGTGGTCCATGAGTGATTATTCATTCACATTTAATATTGTTCACATCGGAAAAAAAATAAAGGCAAAATGGAAAAAAAAATATTTAGGGGCAAAATCAAAAAAAAAATAGTGAGACCAAGAACAATTGATTAGGGGCAAAATGGAAACAAAAGTTGGTGGTCAATGAGTGACTATTCACTCACATTTTATGGGCAAGATCCGAAGAAAAAAAATGGGTAAAAAATTATTTAAGGGCAAAATAAAAAAAAATGATTAGGGGTCAAATCAAAAATAACAAATGATGGGACAAAAAACTATTGGTTAGGGGGAAAATGAGGAAAAAAATGGTGGTCCATGAGTGACTATTCACTCACATTTAATACTATTCAAATCGGAAAAAAAATTCATGCTCTCAAACAACAAAAAATGTAAAAAATATTTTTCGTCGAAACAATCATAGCTACTTTGCTCAATTTTGTTTTGGTTCGTGTGTTTGGACGTCCTTCGTCGATTGGACGAACTTGGCGTATATATTTTTCCTTTTTAAGTCAATGGACAATGTATTAGTTGCAATTGTTGTATATGTTGTAATTCTCATTGTGATAGTGATTATTGTTCTTCGTCGGATCATATAAATTGTAATAATAATAAAAATAAAAAGGCTGTTTTTGGCTAAGTTTTTTTAGCTTTTTAAGTTTTGATTTTTGAATACGTTCGTCTTTGGTCAACATTTTTAACCGTTTGATCAAAATTTTATATTTTTCTGGTTCTTCTTTACGAGAGGATTTGAAAATATATATTTTTTATTTAATTTGTTAAATAAGTTCATTAAAAGCAAAAAAAAAAAAAAAACTCTTTTTACTCAACCTATTATCTATTTTTTTGGATCTTTAGTTGATTTATTTTAAATTTGAATAATTATGTTATATTTTTATATTCCTCTTGTCAAGAGAAAATGAAAAAAGCATAAATTATTGATCAAACAATAAAAAAAAGTTGTGACTATCAAAAAATTTAGAAACCTAAAAGCAGTTAAAAAAAAATTACTGTGAAGCAATTGGTTTATATAAGTAATTTTTAAAAACATAATGCTTGGGTCCCTTGTAATTTTTGTAAAAATTTACTTTGGTTCCTGCAATTCTAATTTAAACAATTATAATATTGCATGGTTTTAAAATGGGAGAAATGTAGTCCTTCCATCCAAATTTCTTAAAAATGCTAACAGAAATTGCATGAATTTTCTTGTTTATATATATTTTTTTAAATTTACATCATCGTTTTTAACGAATTTAAATAGAAGGACCACATTGAAATTTATTAAAAACTGTAGGATACTTTTTGTTCAAATCGAATGAATAGACCAAAGTAAAACTTTTTCTAAACTACAGGGACCAATGGTGAAATTTACCCCATGTACTTCTTTGTCATCACTAAACACATCACCAACTATACTAGAAAGCCATATGGATCTTATCTTTTAAGTGTAGTTCCCCACACCAACACTGTGTTGACCAAACTGTACTTGTGATCTCTCTCTCTCTCTCTCTCTCTCTATATATATATATATATATATATATATATATACATAACATATTAGGGGCAAAATCGAAAAAAAAAAGTTTCGAAGCAAAATCGAAAAAAAAAAATGATAGGGGCAAAATCGAAAAAAAAATTGATGGGACAAAAACTAATTGGTGAGGGACAAAACGGAAAAAAAAGTTGGTAGTCAAGGAATTACTATTCACACATATTTTAGGGGTAAAATCGAAAAAAAATGAAAAAAAAAATTATTTAGGGGCAAATTCGAAAAAAAAAATGATTAAGGGCCAAATTGTTAATAACAAATAATAGGGAAAAAAAGTATTGGTGAGGGGCAAAATTGGAAGAAAAGTTGGTGGTCCAAAAATACTATTCACTCACATTTATTAGTGTGCTAGTGTATAGCCCTGTGCAATGCACGGGCAAATATTTAAAATAAGCAATCTATTAACCAAGAACCTAATCTAATAGAGTCATTCTTAAATAATTTGTCAAACAGCCAGAGTTGCTCAAAAGTATAATTCTTAGGTAATTTTTATATTTTATTAAAGGTATCTGAGAATCTAAAGAATCTTGACACAAATACAGATAAAAGTAGAGGAGATAATCTAAAGAATCTTGACATAAATACACACTTTTTATTTGGATTATATGATGTACGCTTGATTTCATAATTATTAGATGAGAAACTATTAATTTAATAATTTAATTTTTTTAATAAATTAATAGTTAATAATGATAACTTGAATAGTCGGTTAAATTTATTTTTATGAATCGTATTAGTTTGGTAATGAATTTTTGTACCCATTGTTATAAGAAGTTTTTTTATGACTTCTATTGGTATATTTGGGAATTTTTATAGTTCGTTTATGAATTTTTATGGATACAACTATAAATATTTTATAAAATTTATGGTTATATTATGAATAAAAAATTAATTTTATGAAATTTTTTAGTTAAATTATATTGAAAATTAGTATATGATAGGCCAAAGTAACATGGAATGCATACTTTAAAAACCGTTGACATAATTATCCTTATTACAAATTAAAATACTATAAAAAGTTTATAATTTAGGTTAGTTTCACCAACATTTCTCAAATTATGAGAAAATATCACTTACCCCCTTGAATAAGAAACTAATCAAATAAACATAATTTTCGGGTAATTTCCTCCCAACGTTGACTGATTTTTATGAATTTGGTTAATTTCCCTTACATAAGAAATTAAATTTTTTATTGAATAGCGTCTGATAATGCATACAATATATGTAATATGTGCAATTATTATAACCGCGACATAGTGACAAGTAGTTCTATTTATGTTTTTTAAAAGCCTAAATTTTTGAAATTTATATTTTTGGTGTTAAAAGTATCAGCCAAATGCAAATTGGATATACACCAAGTGATTTTATGTATATATACATATATTTTTGGAAAGTCTAAGTTTGTGAATAGACATTTTTTATGAAAAAAATACGAAGGAATTTAAAAATTGAGTATTGATAATAGAATATCAATAGTTGTAGAAGAAAGAGATGGGTCACTCTGCTTAAGAGTGACTCTAGTTACTGTTCACTCATATTTATATATAATAGAGGGCCAAAATTGAAAAAAAAAATTTGTAGAGAGGCAAAATCGGGAAACAAAAATTGTGGGAAAAATAAAACAAAAATGGTAGAGGGGAAAAATCGAAAAAGAAAATGGTGGGCAAAATCAAAAAAAAAATGGTAGAGAGGCAAAATCGGAAAAAAAAAGGTGGGCAAAATCGGTAAACAAAAATGGTGGTCATGAGCTTGGAAAAAAAATGGAAGAGGGGCAAAATCAAAAAATAAAATGATGGGCAAAATCGAAAAAAAAAATGGTAAGAGGAGCAAAATAGAAAAAAAAAAAGGTGGGCTAAATCAAAAAAAAAAATGAGCAGGGGCAAAATCGGAAAACAAAAATGGTGGTCATGAGCTCGAAAAAAAAAATGATAGAGGGACAAAATCGAAAAAAATAAAATGGTATCGGAAAAAAAATGGTGGTAAAGAGTAGGGGCAAAATCGAAAAAAAAAAGTAGGGGCAAAATCAAAAAAAAAATATGGTGGTAAATGAGAAAATGGTGTAGGGGCAAAATTGAAAAGGAAAAATGGTGGTCAAGTAGACACTATTCACTCACATTTATATATATACTAGTGGGAGTATGCCCGTGCTATGCACGGGGCAAAATCGACAAAAAAAAAATAAATAGAGGCAAAATCGGAAAAAAAAAATTAAAAAAAAATGGTTATTAGACTAAAGGACCCATAATGATAAAATTTCCCTCTAAAAAGGGTCATGCTAACTTCACGCATTCTTTCCATCCAAATATTTAATATTTATTGACACAATGACCACATTGTAACTAAATTAAAATTGTAAAGTCCTAATTATTCAAGTTAAAACTCTAAGGCCCAACATGAACCTTTGTTAAAACTATATGGACCATGGTTGAAATTTACCGCTTGAAAAAAATATTGCATAAGATGAGATGTTGGATTCATGCCAGCTTATCCGTTTTCATCCATTTTATTTCTTATAGTTTTAACAAATATGTATCTATTTCTTATCCGTTTTCACACACGTGCGCACACACACATATGTATCTATGAAAAGCTATTTGTTTGGGGCCAAATGAAAAAAAAAGTTGGTGATCCATGAGTGACTATTCACTCACATTTAATACTGTTCAAATCGAGAAAAAAACATATAGGGAAAAAATGAAAAAAAAATATTTAGGGGCAAAATCGAAAAAAAAATGATTAGGACTTTACAATTTATTGTTCACTTACGCAAAAGTAGGGGCAAAATCGACAAAACAAATGGTAGTCATTGAGTCTTACCGTTCACTCAAGCAAACAAAATAGTAATCGGAAACAAAATATGGTTAGGGGCAAATCGGCAGAAAAAAAATGGTTAGGGGCAAAATTGGGGAAAACAATGGTAATCGGGAAAAAAATGATTAGGGGCAAAATGAAAAAAAAGATGATGGGAAAAAAATGATTAGGAAAAAAATAGGAAAAAAAATATGGTTAGGGGCCAAATAAAAAAAAAAATATTTAAGGGCCAAATCAAAAAAAAAATAATAATGAAAAAAACAAAATTGGTGAGGGGCAAAATTGGGAAAAAAAATTGGTGGTCATGGATACTGTTCACTCACATTTATAAAAAACATGGTTAGGGGCAAAATGAAAAAAAAATGAGTAAGGGAAAAATAGGAAAACAAATATGGTTAGGGGTCAAATCGAAAAAAAAAATATTTAAGGGCCAAATCGAAAAAAATAAAATGATGAAAAAAAAAATTGGTGAGGGGCAAAATCGGAAGAAAAGTTGGTGGTAAAAAAATATGGTTAGGGGCTAAATCGGAAAAAAAAATATTTAAGGTCAAAATCGAAAAAAATAAAATGATGAAAAAAACAAAATTGGTGAGGGACAAAATTGAAAAAAAAGTTGGTGGTCATGGCTACTGTTCACTCACATTTATAAAAAACATGGTTAGGGGCAAAATTAAAAAAAAAATGATGGAAAAAATATGGTTAGGGGCCGAATCTAAAAATGAGTAGGGACAAAATCAAATAAAAAATAAAAAAAAACAAATGGTTAAGGGCAAAAAGAAAATGGCTAGGGGCAAAATCGTAAAAAAAATAGAATAAAAAAATGGGTAGGGGCAAAATCAACAAATGGTTAGTGTCATTTCGTAAAAGACGATCAGAAAAGTAAAAAGTAAATCATTTTTAAAAAAAAATACTAAATCCTAAAAAAAATTCATGTAAAATCCCAAACCAATTTGTGTTACTTGGGAAATGGAGGAATGAGCCTTAAGAGGATTGTTTAAGCCTAATTTAGTACCACTACTCATTTATTGACAAATAATAGAAGCATGAATATTCTACCAAAAGAAAAATAAATACAACCTACAAACCAAACTTTTTTTTATTTTCTTCCACTTCTTTTCCTGCTTTGTCTGTTTTTGGTAAAAATAAAATATGCCCACCAAGAGATAGAAAACAAGTCTCTCTATATATACAAAATGTAAAAAAAAATATTTAGGGGCAAAATCGAAAAAAAAAATAATTAGGGACAAAATCGAAAAAAAAAAATATGAGACCAAGAATAATTGATTAGGGGCAAAATGGGAACAAAGTTGGTGGTCAATGAGTACACTCATATTTTAGGGGCAAAATCGGAAGAAAAAAATAGGAAAAAAATATTTAGGGGCAAAATCGAAAATAAAATTTGATTAGGAGCCAAATTGGGAATAACAAATGATGGGACAAAAAACTATTGGTTAGGGGCAAAATGAGAAAAAAAATTGGTGGTCCATGAGTGATTATTCACTCACATTTAATACTATTCAAATCGGAAAAAAAAAAAATTATGCTCTCAAATGGCAAAAAATATAGAAAATTTATTTCAAAAAATATTTTCCGTCAAAACAATCATATCTACTTCGCTCAATTTTGTTTTGGTTCGTGTGTTTGGATGTCCTTTGTCGATTGGACAAACTTGGCGTATATATTTTTTCTTTTTAAGCCAATGGACAATGTATTAGTTGCAATTGTTGTATATGTTGTAATTCTCATTATGATAGTGATTATTGTTCTTCGTCGGATCATATAAATTGTAATAATGAAAAAAGTGGAAAGATCGTTTTTGGCTAGTTTTTTGAGCTTTTTAAGTTTTGATTTTTGAATATGTTCGTCTTTGGTCAACATTTTTAATTGTTTGATCAAAA
>BRYE01000011.1:15258426-15260926 GCA_030159115.1 Actinidia arguta var. hypoleuca | reverse complement strand
ACAAGAGATTATAGAATAGAGCTACATTCTAGAACATTTCAAAACTATGGATCTATTGAACGATGAAAAAAACAAAGACAATAATTAGTCAAAATTTAATTTTTTTTTAATAGTGTATTTTTTAAGAAAATAATAAGTAATACAAATGAATGATGGTTAAGTGGATTTTAACCTAGTTAAGAAATACTTATTTGTAGTGATGCAAATTTCAACTTTTAAATTTGTTTAAATTGTTTGTTTGTTTTAATTTTTTAATCAATGTATTTGATATTATTTTTCAATAAATGAAATCAATCTCTTTGACTATTTCTATTTGTTTAGTCAAATTTTAATTTATTATTTAATATAAATACATTATTGTTGTAAATTACTAAAATATAATTTTTAATATTTTTGAAACAATAATTTCTAATAAAATGACTTACACTAAATGTGTGGCCAAATTTTTAAAAAATCAAAAATATATAAAAAAAATTGGACAAAATCAGGTCGATCTAACAGTCCGATTTGGACAAGGCCTCTGGCATTGGGGGGTTGGCCGAGCCCTTTCTGGGTTCGACTAAGCCCATGATCAAAGCGGGCTGGGCCAACCCAAATCAACCTAATTTGCAGCTCTACCTCCAACCCAACTTAAAAAAATCAGCTTTTAGGCCCCATTTTTAACTTGGAAAAACTTCACCTACACTCCCTGAGGTTTGATGTATTGACACTTAGATCCGGCACCTTTCAAAAATAGGCAGGTAGATCCCCTGAGATTTGGAGTATCGGCAATTAGACCCCCTGCCGTTAGTTCCGTCAGTTGACCACTTTGACCGAATGAAATGTCACAAATACCCTTGAAAATTTATCTCTCTCTCGGATTTTTTTTTCCAGTTTTGTATTTTTTTTAAAGTTTTTTTTTATTAGTTTTTTTTAATAATTTTTTTTTATAAAATAATCTTTTTATAAATTTTTTTATTTTTTCCTAATTTAGCAAAAATTAAGTTAATTGCTAAAAAAAAATGAGTTTATATGAGAGCATGAGATTCTATTTGGGATAATTTTTTTTTTGACATTTTTAAATCAAAAGTGAAAAAACTTAATTTTTGCAGCTCTACCTCCAACCCAACTTAAAAAAATCAGCTTTTAGGCCCCATTTTTAACTTTTTAGAATCACTTTAAAATTGATTTTAGATTTTTAAAAGTTTTAACAAAATACTCAAAAATTATTTTTGAAGAATTCAGAATCTAAAATCTACTCCTAAAAACTATAGCAAACACCTCCCAAAAAGGCCGATTCAATTCAATTTAATATACTTAATTTTTTTAATTTTTTAATTTTTATTTCGTTTTTAGCGAACTTTTTTAATCGTGCGTTTTCAATTATTCTTTTTTAAAATATAAAAGTTTTCATCTAACTTGGGAAAAAATTTATGGAAGACAAAAAATATCATTTTTATCGATAAATTAACTATTTTTTTGTGTTTATTTTTTTTATTCTAAATTTGAACAAAAAAATTATATTTTTAAATTCTTCTTGTGGATCAAAAATAAAATAAAATAAAATTTTGTTCAAATATTGAAAAAATGTTCACTAAAAATAAAAAAATTCCAAAATCAAAACAATTAGGCCATATGATTACTATGTCTGACACGTAAAAACCTATTTTGACACGTTCTTTAGGTTAGGATTAAATTCAACTACCTGAAATTGACATGTTTTGACACTTCTTTATAGTGCCAAATTTAACCGAATAGTTATACAACATGCAACTGTAATCCTCAACGCAAATCTCTTAGATCTCCTAATTTATTCGTAGTTATTGGATCTAACAAAATAAATTTTTATTCATTCATCAAAACATACAATCCTTAAGCACAATCTTTTTTTAATGATTATTGGAGATTTGATATTTTATTTTCGGGACAGTAACTTGTTAATTAATGGATTAAAAAGGTTTTAACATTTTATGTATTTTTTTTGCTAATCAGTAAAACTAAAATAGGTTATTATTTAAATTTAACTATGTCAATTGTGTCAAATTCAGGTTGACACGGTTATTAACATGTCGGATTAGTCTAACACGTTAAGTAAACAAGTCAGATTAAGCTTGACAGATTTTCAACACGAACACAAAATGATAGGACACCAATACTACACGGCACGACACTATCCACTTCCAAGCTTGCAATTTGCACAACAATTTTCAATACATGAAAAAAATTTTGAAAACCCGAACCGACTGACAAAATCGAATCGAACCGTCGATTTTGCTTAATGGGTCTGCAAAAATTCGATTTGCGATTTCAGTCTAGTTTGGAAAAAAACCTGACTGGACCGGAAGAAATCGATAAATAGTTATGTGTGTGTATATATATATATTAGTATTAATTCATATTAATATATACAATATATTTAATCTTGACCTTCCGGTTGAGATCCTAATCTAACTGTCTGCTCAGGTTAGGCCCAAACCGATTCAGACCGATCAAAATTGGTCAAAACCACAAAGTGGAATCA
>BRYE01000011.1:15245926-15253426 GCA_030159115.1 Actinidia arguta var. hypoleuca | reverse complement strand
CAATATCCGGCCAATTTCTCGATCACTAGCCGAAGGCTTGATATTCCCTCCCGCGCAGTTGTTGTTTAGGTCTTTCACCTTGGGCTTAATCTAAGCTAACTTATTCCGATATATCCTAGCGTGTCATTCCCAAAACCCTTTCCAAATCCAACATTCACAAAGTTACATTTGCTAAAAGTATTAATATAAATCATATAAACACGCAAGTATCAAAATCGTCAATAATAATCATTATTAAAATCATTCGAATGCATTTACTATAAACAATATCATGATCATAAACATAAACCAAATGTATTTACTTTCAAAAAGTTTTTGTTAAACCGTTACAGTAAGTCACTATCAGTAGCGGTCTGGTTACTACTGGTAGACAGTAATCTAGAGAAAAAATCAAATAAATCATTATTGGTAGTGAAAAAAAGTACTATTGGTAGAAGACCATCCAAAGACGAAATACAAATATTCACTACCGGTAGTAAAAAAGGTACTACCGGTAGTCGACTAACTAATGGCTAATATGCAAGAAATCACTACCGGTAGTGAAAAAAGTACTACCGGTAGACAACAATCCAGTGGCTAGATACCAATAATCACTACCGATAGTGAAAAAGTATACTACCAGTAGACAACGATCCAATAGCGAATCAAATTAATAACTACCGGTAGTGAAAACACGTACTACCGATAGACAATCATCCAGAGGCAAAATACCTAAATTACTACCGGTAGTGAAAAAAGTATTACCAGTAGGTATGGCCCTCGAGCCAGCTTCAAGAAACAAAGAAGAATTACCGATAGAGAAAATACGACTATTAGTAGATGTCATAGAAAAACAGACAATTCCAGATCTCAGAACTCTCAGCTTTTCAAATAAACTAAATTTTTCATTTAGGGTTCAACACCCAAAATAATGTCTCAATGGGCTAAGTATAAGCCACTAAGAATAACCCCAAGATTAAATCTCACAAGAAAACCCCTTTTACCTCAATAAATGCTAGAAAGCTCCCTAAAGTTGAAGAAAATGTGAAGATGCTCACAAGCTCCAACTTGCTCCGAATCCAAACCTTCTTGGCTCAAAACAAAGCCCCCGTCGAGTCGATTATTTCTCTCCAAGGGATCACCACTCAAGCCACACTCTCACTCACTCAAATCTTGTCCTTAAGAAGGAAACCCTAGAGAGAGAAGAGAAGAACATAAATGCTAGAATTCATTGTGTTGGGAGAGTTAGGTCTAGAATGAGAGAGATGGAAAGATATAGTAAATGCCCATTTGGGTCCAAAGCCTTGTTTGGCAAATTGGCCCACTCTTTCAAAGCCCAATAAAACATATCATTTCAAGCCCAAGATAACATAACCTTAGGCCCAACTACCCCCCGATTGATCCAATTGAATCAAATGATCCACTTTACACTAAAATTCATAATGGTGCATATATATATATGATGATGATGTCATGTGTGCGTCATAAATATATATAAAAAAATTGAGACCTTATAACTTATGTCCATTATCTTTGTTATAAAATTCAAAATGAATTTATACTCACGTTAGCATGAGAGGTCAAAAGTTAAATCCTAAAGGGTTAAAAAATCACGATATTTTTCAATTATTCTTGATTGCACTCCAAATGTAATTTATGTGAAACAAATGTCTTTTGTAATTCGGTGTGTGAATGTTTCTATGATTTCAATAAAGGTAGAGGAGTCTTTTATAAAAAAATTGGTAGTGAATGATACATCGGGGCTTGGACTATTCAACGAACTTAAAGATGTATTAGAAGTTCTTGAGTTTGATATTGATGATGAAAGAGGACAAAGATATGATAATGTCTCTAATATGAAATGAAAACACAAAGGTGTGCAACAAAGACTCTTACAAGTTAATCATAGAGCTTTCTACACATCATGTGGTTGTCAGAGTCTTAACTTTATAATTTGAGTTCTTGTTTGGTTTTTGCATTTGGTAGAACATGTTAAATGTGCTTAATGGTGTTTGCAAATTCCTTCAAAGTGAAAATATGTATATTGATGTTACTATAAGCCAATTACAAGATTTCATCACCTTTTTTGAAGATCATAAAGATTCAAGAAGTCTTAACTATAACATTTGAATAATATGAAACAATTAGAGAACTTGTAACCCGACAAGGAAAATAAAAATTAACAATGGACAAAAAAGAATAGAAAAGCACAAGAACCAAAACAATAAACCCTTAATGTAGAAGTCAAAAAGGAGAAAAATAGATTCGCGAACATGATGAAATCAACAATCAGATTCGCAATTGATTAGTTAAAGTTAAATGCGTCATCCGAAATAAACGAAAACAACAACTACAAAAAGTGTAATAACAAAGGGATAAAAATTAAATAAAGAGAGAAAATATGAGGACTCACATACAAAACTCTGGAAATCAAATGAAAAGCAGTGAAAATTTGTACAAGAAATGAAAATTAGTGTAATTGAGAAAATGGGGAAAACTATTAATCAATAGAGTTCACGAACACTAACAATCAAATTCCAAAAACATTGAAAATGTAGTCTAGAAATCTAACAAATTGAAAGAAAAAAAACAACTCAAGTCTTAAATTAAATATACCACTTTACATGTGAAGAAGTTAATGTGAAATCAACAGAAAAATGTCACTAAAACTGATAAAAACCAAGATCCAAAAAGATTAAGAGAATAGAAATTAGTTGCCCAACTATAATTACACAATAGATATAAAGACAATCAAAGAAAAAACAAGAAATCATTACAACTAGAAGATAATTGAAAAACAAATAAACAAAAATTAATAACAAATCAAACAATTGGTCTAATTATAATTGCAAAAAAAATTAAAGGAGGCAATGACAAGCAAGGGAAATAAAAAAATTACTCAAAACTCAATGCACGAAATAAAATCCCACATTTATAGGAAAAAAAAAGTATCAATAGGGATACAAAATTATAGAGAGAAGAAAAAGAAAAGAAAGATACTTCGTTTAGATACAAACAAAGATATGAAAGAAGATACAAGCAAAGGTCACAAAAAAATATAAAAAAAAAATCATGAAAGAAACCATACCACTTGGTTTCATAGCCAAGACATCCAAGAAAACATGAAAGATCTTGAACATAACATACAACAAATATATTCAAAAAGAAGGTTCTAAATAAAAATCAACAAATACAATGAACAACTATAATCCTCACCCAATGGATGATGGGTCAATTCTCTCTTAATGAAGCACATATAAGAAATCATGAAACAGATGAGGAAAAAAACTCTTCAATAAACTGTCACAAAAAGTAAAACCGAATAACAAAACTGCAAGATGGAAAAAAAGTACAGAAGCGTGATACAAAATCCCGTATTCAAAAAAAAAATTGGACAAGACGGAAAAAAAGTACAAAAGAATAAGGATACAAAATTATAGATAGAGGAGAAAAGAAAGATACTTTATTAAAGATACAAACAAAGATCGAAGAAATATAAACAAAAATAAATAAATCAATTAGAAAAGAAAAATTATGAAATTTACAATACTGCATAGCAAAAAAATTCAAGAAAATGGGAAAAGAACCTTGAAAATAATAGAGAAAGGATACCAAGGGTCAAAATAGAAATTAACAAAACAATGAACAACTATCGCCGGCAACTAATGGATAAGTCAATTATCTCCAAACAAAGCAAATAAATAAACCACAAAAAAATAGGAAAAAAAACCTTGATTCAACAATCAAAATTGAAAATCAAACTATAAGAGAAAAAAAGTATGAAATAAAATTTTCAATTCACGGAAAAAAAAAACAGAAGGGAAAAAACATCAAAGAAGAGGTATGCATATTATAGAGAGAATAAAAAGAGATATTTCATTAAAGATACAAACAAAGATTAAACGCAAATACATGAAAAAAACAAATCAATCACTATAAAAACTTTTTAAAAAATCATGAAATATTCAATATCACTTGATTTTATAGTCAATAAATCCAAGAAAACACATAAAAGATATTTGAAAATAATAAAAGAACAAATATACTAAAAAAAGGTCCAAAATAGAAATCAACAAACATAGTGAACAACACTATAGTCGGCACCCGATGGAATAGTCAATTCTCTCCAAACAGAGCAAAACCACGAAGAAGATGGGGAAAAAAATTGAATAAACCATCTATCACAAAAAGAAAAACCGAAAATCAAACTACAAGAGGGAAAAAAAACACGAAAGCATGAAATGATATCCCACATTTAAAAAAAAAACTGGACAAGATGGGGAAGCATCAAAGAATAGGAATACAAAATTCAAAAAAGAAACATACCTAATTAAAATACAAACAAAGATGGAAGGAAAAATAAGGAAAAAAATAAATCAATGAGAAAAGAAAAATACAATACATTTTGTCTTCATAGCTAAGAAATTCAAGAAAATAGAAAAGAATCTTGAAAATAATAGAAGAGTAACTATACTCAAAAGAGGCTGAACAACTATAGTCATCACCCGATGGATAAATGAGCAAATAAGGAAATCAAAAAAAAATTAGAAAAAAAAAACTTAATGAACACTGAGAAAAAGAAAAACTAAAATAAACTATTGGTGGGAAAAAAAAAAGCATGAAAGCATGACATAAAATTCTGCATTCAAAGACAAAAAAAATTGAACAAAAAGTATGAAAGAACAACTATATAAAATTATATAGAAAGAAGAAAAGAGAGATACTTTAATTTTATTAAAAGATACTAATAAAGACGGAAAGTAGATTAATTGGGGGGAAATCAAATCAATGACAATAAGAAATTAAAATAAATAGGTTAATGAAAGATAGAATACCATTTGGTTTCATAGCCTAGAAATCCAAGAAAACATAAAAGAATCTTGAAAATAATAGAAGAACAAATATATCAAAAATGGTTCAAAATAGATTTCAACAATGGATGAGTCAATTCTATACAAATAAAGCAAATATGGAAACCATGAAAAAGGTAGGGAAAAAAAAACTTAAATCAACCATCAACAATCTAAAAAGGCAAAATTGAAAATCAAACTAAGTTATATAAGATTATATAAAAAAGAGAAGAAAAGAGAGAGACTTCATTAAAGAAACAAATAAAGACTGAAAGGAGATAAAAAAAAAAAAAAAATCAAATCAATGACAATAAAAAATTTAAAAAAAGTTCATAAAAGTTACAATACGACTTGGATTCATATCCGAGAAATCCAAGAATAAATAAAAGAACCTTGAAATAATAGAAGAAAAAATATACTTAGAAAAAAGGTTCTCAACAAGGAAAAGCCCTTGAATCAACAATTAGAAAGCATAAAACCAAAAATTAAACTACAAATAAAGCCACAGATTAGTATAAACTCAAAAAGAAAAAAACAATTGAAAAAATTAATTTCAATAGGCAAAATGAAATATTGAGAGAGACACAAAGAATTGGAAAAATTTCCTTAAAAAAGGCAACAAACATATATTTGTTGCCAATAAACAATAAATCCAAGAAAAAAAAGATAAAAAGAAACCCAATCTATTGGTTTGCAAGAGTACTGTGAAGCATTTGTCCCCAAAGTGAATTAATATCTTCAATAAAAAAGGAAAAGCATGAAATAAAATTCCGAATGAAGAAATGAATTAAGATATGATAGGAAATTAAGAAACATTTTTACCATTAAAACCAAAGGTATATCCATTCACATCAGTTACTGAAAATATTATAACGAATATCAAGTTGAGTTCAAACATTAAAGAGTAAGAACTCAACTGCTTCTAGGTTATGTTCTCTTACAAAAATTTTGGCCATGAATGGGACATCATGTAATAAGCTGAAAGGCTGAAACGACAATTATTATAAAAACAGAACAGACAAATTTTATATATACAAGCTAAAAAACCCGGATGCGATAATAATATATAGAGGAGCTGATAATCTCCAATGCATCAGAGCACTAATTAATGAGAGAATAAGCAGCTGCAGGACAGGGCACTGCAGGACATTGGACAGAAAAGGGATATGAAGGGGGTGCAAATGAATAGAAGATTAAAAGAAGTAATAACATCCAACAACAAAGCTGCACATCCTCAATGCGCATACAAATGCACACACAAACTCAGAAAGGAAAATGCTCCCTCTGTCCCATATTGATGGTCCATTATTCTATTTTGGGATGTCCCAAAATATTCGTCCACTTTAAAAAAAATGCAATTTTCCCCCTTTTCCCCTTTCTTTTCGATAACATTTTCAACTAAAGTAAAAAGTTAAAAACAATGATTAAAGGGGTAAACTTGGAAAATCAATACAATTAGGTATAACAATTATGTTCCATTTAAGTTGTATTCCCAAAAAGGACTAGCAATATGGGACCAAGGGAGTACATAGGAGAGAAACCTCCAAAGAGGGGGAAAACAATGAAGGTATAGATTAAGGTGACAACAACAGATAATGGAAGTGTATGGTTATATATAACACAGAAAACTATAGATGTCTCATAAGCCCCAGATGGTTTAAAACAATAGATGATAATATCTTTCAAATGGTTAAAAACAATTAAGGCATTGATGATGGGAGAAACACAGATAATAATAGCACACACCTACAATATACAAAGCAACAACAAATGCATAATATGTTTTGAGATTGTAGGCATCATGCGATCACCTTTATTGACTAATACTAATCCAAATTAGATGAGTAACCCCATCTGACTATTAGTAAGGAAATTACTAATATGTACCACACCCACCCAAGTATTGTATATTCCATGTTTTGTAAGATTGGTAGTCCGATGGTTATGTAATCCATCCACCAACTGTTATATGCAAACAGTGATAATGTGATTTCATGAGATTTATCATCCAATCACTTGTCTAATGTGGCCAATGATGTAGGTCCTTACTAATTAAAAAAAAATATTTGATAGGTTATTTGACTAAATAGGGTCAACCACTACACGAATTTACTTGTAAGTAAATAATCTAAAAAAAAGCTATAATCTTAAAAGTCAACCTTGAAGATACCAAATGGGGTTCTAATTTTTCGTTTTGTCTTTTAATTTGAACTTTTCAGTTTGTTTTAACAAACTTTTGTGTCTTTTTTGTGTCCATACAAAAAAGACAAAAGGCAACGACATCAGATTCATCCAGCATTCCAAATTTCCGGACCCAAACTACACATAAAAGGCAAACGGTAAGACCATCAGCAAAATGATCTCAGGAAAGGTTCATCAAGCAGTAATAAAACCCATTAGAAAATAGTTCCAACATGCTTTTATGCCATCATGCTATGTAAAACTTAGAAATTAAACCATCACAAATTTGTAAACAATAAACATAACTCATTACTCTTGATTTCCAGACAAATCCCCAATACTGAATTAATATTCACACTTTTATAAGATTTCCAAGCAGAATCATCCAAAACTGTGTCACACTAGGGCAAGTCCCGCCGGAAAAAAAAAGTACACAACTATCCCTAATATAATTTGTCATAAATATAATTTTGGCCCCGCACAAATTAGT
>BRYE01000011.1:15233426-15240926 GCA_030159115.1 Actinidia arguta var. hypoleuca | reverse complement strand
TCCCAAGACCATTTCATATTAAATTACCATCAAGTTTTCATTAGTTTTTTTAATTGTAAGTGTTATTTAATTTCAAAACCCAATCAATTCACAAACAATCGAGATTTTATTTTCTCTTTGGAAACGCTTTGTTCGTCCCTTTTGTGAGCAATATGAGGGTAGTCTAGTCCTTCTACTTTTGTTCACACAACTCTCTGTGGAATCGATCTCGTACAACCGAGTTATACTACTTCGCCAGCCTTCTCTTAGGGTGAAACTCAAGCGCACGTTTGGCGTGAGTCAACCACCCCGAAAATCGTATTAATATATTATCGGATCTATATATCGGTTCCGTATTTGGTTCTTCTTTGGGTCAGGTCAGGTCGGGTCGGTTCTGGAAAAAAAAATTATAGACCTGAGAACCAAACTGGACGGGTCTATAATTTTTAGACCCAAAACTGAACCGAGGAGATGGTAGAACCGAACAAACCCGACCCAATGAGGTCAGTTTGGTTCTCGAGTCCGACGGGTATTTTGGACACCCCTAATCAAAACAAAGGAGATTGTGTTTTTTCAAGTTTATAATATAAATTATAATTCATTTTGAATCTCAAATTTTCTCCTGCTATATACGGTCCATTTGAGTTACGATTGAGATTTCACTTGAGATTATCACTTCTTTCTTTTGAAAAGTGTGGAACCCACATATGTTATAATCTAATTGCCAAAAAACTTTTAAAGTTGAATATTTTTTTATCCATTGAATCATTTTTTTAGTAGAACTCACATAAAAAAAATACTAACATACATTTTCTTTCCTCATTTCTCCCAAACTAGCAATATTTTTTTTTAATTATTATATTTTTTATTTTATTCTCTATTTTGTAGTAATGTATTTCTTCGTATATGCATACAATGTATATTTTATCTGACATTTATATATTATCTTTTTTAAGTTGTAAAACTCTAACGAATACTCCTAATAATTTATTTATTTTTACGTAGTGCCCGTGGCATAGACAATTACTAGTATCTTATATGTTTAGTATTCATAAAAAAAATGTTTATATTTACCAAAATAACATTTGGTTTCTCAGTTAAATAACCTCCCTAAGGGCAAAGTTGACATTTTACAAAATTGATATTCAACGACTTGGGTTTCTCACCAAATCTCAACATTTCCTTGAATATTGGCTTTAAGTTCAAGCTTTGAATTCCAAAGTTTTGATCCATCTTTTTTCATGTTTGTTCTCTCCAAATGCTACTTTCTCCTAAGAACAACTCTCTTCCAATGGAATTTTTGAGCTCTCAAGGAAGACTTTAATGTTATGAGAATCTATGTATTTTTAGTCTATAAATCCTAACATATGTAGGTTGTATAGTATGTGGAATAGTGTGAGAAAAGAGAGAATACCAGGAGTTTGAGAGAAATCTATAAGGTTGTAATTTTCTTTCTATATACTAATATCATTATCACCCGAGAACGTAGACAAATTTACCGAACCTCGTAAATATGTCTTTGTGTTTGTGTGAGTGTTTCCGAATGTGTTTCTATTTGTTTATGGACACAACAATTTCTCTCCATTCCTCACCTCTTTATTCACCCAAACTAATGGTGACATATTCATTTCAATCCATTTTTTTTTCTTGCCAAATCCTTCAATCCAAACGGGTTATTAATGTATTTTTTTCCATTTTATTATCAGCAAAGCTCATTTAATTAAAAATAGATCCTGAAATATCTAAGTTTTTTTTTAAAAAAAATGTTGCTTTGACCTTTTATTTTCCACAAACCCCTATAATCAAGGTGGTTTCATTGGCTTTTGATCCAGATTTTCTGCAAAAGATGTATATCATAATTTACCTAACCCTGCCCCACCAGAGCAGGCATGGTTTTGTGAGGAAAAGAAGAATAAATCATGGAATAGGTAGAGTGGGGTTGTGTTTGAATCCGAAATTAGTGGGTTATAAACAGTGAGGGAAACATAGTCAATGTCAATGTCCCCACCCTATTCCCCAACCCTAAACAATTAGAGTAGTGGTTTTGAGGGAGGGGTAAAATTGTTGGGTAAAATTGATTCCGCAACAATCACCGCAACAATCAGAAATATATAAACTGAAATTACAAGTTTTAACCGATTGAAGAAATTGTTTAACTGGTTGAACAATTATAGAAATATAAAACTTACAAAAATTGAAATACAAAAACTTAAATAAAAAATACAAACAGAGTCGAGTCCTGCAATTGCAGTCTCCTTAAAAAAGATCCGCTGCCTACCGAGGGTGTTGTAAATTGTTGTCTACGTCTTCCTTCCAGGATAAAACAGCTAGAATCACCTCCGAAGCAACCTTGGTGAATTGAACTTTGACTGTCTCTCTCTCTCTATATATATATAAAACTCATAATGTTTATTTTTGTTGTGTTTTTCCAAACAATGCAATTCCAATTTAAAAGAAAAAATTGACTCTTCAAAAAAAAAAGAAATAAATTCAGCACTTAAACACCACTTATTAGGTGTTTAAGGCTCTAAAACTGCAGCCATTAAGGACTGATTGTGGCTGCCCTTTCGACTGCTAACAACACCTTTTGAAGCTGTTAAATTCAGCTCTTTTGGAATTTTCATTCACACATAATTTTCAACAAAAACAATTTAATTGAGACATTTCATCAAACAAGGAATTGTCCAAGGAATGCCTTTAGATATCGGAAATTAAGGAGAATTTATAGCAAAACTAAAGTAACTTTAGAGAGAAAAAAAACTCAACAAATATTCAAAAATTTTAGATTGTGTTTAAATTAAAGATTTGGTGAAGGAAAAGAAAAAGAAAAAGTTAGATGATTTGACAGTCCTGAATAATTAAATCCTTTAACTTTTAAGTAAAAATAAAGAATTTAAAGGTTTTGAAACCTTGATAAGTGCTTTAATTCTTTGCTATTTGTCCGCTAGTTATTTCTCCAATCGTTTTCAATTGTTGCTATATGCTGACGAATTGTTCGATTTGTGACAAATTTGAAAGTTAGGGTTTAACTTCTTCAAATTAAAAACTCAGGTTTTGATTTGTTACCAATATCGATTTTTTGGGTTAATTTTGTAATTTTCCTTTTTTAAAAAAAAAACAAATAATCCCCAATAATTAGTACTAGATCAAGTATGGTGTGTCTGCAATTGGATTTACTTGGAGGATTGGTATAGCAACTCCAATTAAGTTATGTTACTTTTTGTGATGAAACTTGTGAACTCCACCGTCCATGGAAGCTTTAAGGTGTGGATCAATGGGGTCCATCATCCATATTCCATGCCCAACACCACCCATCAACCTCCTCACATGACCATTAGTCACCATTTCAACTTGGTGTCAAAGAAGACAACCACCAAATTCTTCATGTTTGAATGTTTTTTGAATGGATTACAATCATCAAAAGAATGAAGTAAAGATTCAATAAAAGGTAAATTACACTCCGCACCCCTGTAATTTCACTAAAATATTACTTTTTACCCTTCACTTTTAATCGTGTGTTTCAACCCTTTACATTTTAGTTCAAGTATGAATGTGGTTATTTAGTTCATATTCCGTTCAATTAACTTATAGAAAGAGGTCATGTGATCTTATGGAAAGAGGCCACATCATTTTTTATTGAACGGGAGGTTGACGGAAGGGCCATATTGACATTCAACCTAGAGTATAAGGGATTGGCTAATACAGTTTCGAATTGAAGAGTACAAAGTAAAACTTAGGTGAAACTATAGATATACAAAGTGTAATTTATCATTTAATAACTCAAAGAATTAGTTGTATGTTGGAAAATGGTACTCAAAATCATGAAAGGTGTTTTCCACCAACACTCAAAAAAAATGTTATAATTGAAATTCGAAGTTGACTATCTTAGCCACTTTCCTTCATACACCTTAGCCATAATGCATAATCATGCCAACGCAACATTTTAATATTGAGGAAGCGAATTTACGTACAAAACATAAAATTTGTAATTCTTATGTGATGTGGGATGAAAAATCTATACATTTTTATAATATTAATTGTTAATACTCTATATAATTGATTTTTTTAAAAAAAATAATTAAAGTGACAATCACCTCCCACTGTCCTCTTGGGTCCATTTATGTGATCATGGTTGTGGCCTATAGTGTCAAAAGTTTAGGTATTTGATTAGTGCATTGGGGACACGTTTATCTAGTGACTTTCTTTTTGTAGGCACTCAAGAGTCACCCCAACCATCCTACAAGCAATTATTTGGCACAAATTTGGACATGGCTTTGGTGCCCAAGCTATGTACATATGGTCATATATATATATATATATATATATATATATATATATATATATATATATATATATATATATATATATAGAGAGAGAGAGAGAGAGAGAGAGAGAGAGAGAGAGAGAGAGAGAGAGAGAGAGAGAGAGAAAGAGAGAGAGAGAGAGAGAGAGAGAGAGAGAGTATATTTATTATTTCCAAAAGTGTATTCATTTTTTATAATTTAATTATTTTTTCAATTAACAATACGTTTTTAGTTAATATTTAAACAAAAAATGGAATCATTAGAAGCATATACCAGCTATAGTCCACAACTAGTGGTAGACCAAAGGAGTGGCCGGCGGGGCTACGGTCCCCAAGCCTTCTCAAATTTGCATTTAAATTCATTTTATTATTTAGCTATTTTGTAAGTTTTTTTTTTAATTTTTAGTATAAAAATTTTTAGTTTTTTTTAGGTTCAACTAGACTAGTTGAACTTAAAAATGTAAAAAAAAAAAAAATTAGCTCAAGTAATTGTATTACTTGATTTTCAGGAGAGTGTTTGGAGTGAGTTTATGAAAAAGTATATATCAAATAATTATTTTGAGTAATTTAGCATACTAAATCACTACTATCCTACCTCTAGGGAAATAAAAAAAATATTTCCTCCGCACTCCTTTATATTTGTCTTTTTTGAGAATTTAGTTTTTAAAAGAGCCAAAGATGCTCCCTTTAAAAGTTTTAATTTCTCAAAATTATCATTCAATAATTTCTTGATAACTCGATATCTGGACTACTAGACCAACTAATCTGGAGAGACCATTTAACCCTCCACAAGCGAAAAACCCATTTAAAATCGAAGCAAAACTCCATATGGATTGACCCAACACATTAATTATAACACGCGAGTAAAAGTCGAATTCTCATACCAAAAGTTTCACGAGACTCTTAATTGTCAGATAACTACCACTGTGCCAAAACTTTAGAATTTTCTCATTCTATAATTTGAAATTGCGTAAAACACAAAGTAGACGTGTCATGTTAATTGAAAAGTATAGGGGTAAAACAAAAGAATTACTATATTTTGATAGTTGTCATTTGAAATTGGACAAAATATTTTGAGATATCTATAAGGAATTAGTGACAAACACAAACTAAAATTAAAACTAGTCCATAAAATTGTTTGTACAGCTGGAATTGGTTAAAGTACCGATTAGTTTGAGAAGAGACTGCCATATGTCGCAGCCACAGCTGTGATCCAATAAGCTGACTGCGTTTGACTTATTACATTCTACTATTGTGTTATGAGCAGTAAAAGCCGCTTGACTCGCTAGCTTGGCTGCCAAGCAAACACCTCCTAGTGACGTGTGGACAATGACTGGACCTTCCGCTTCCTTTCCCGCCACAAATATGATTCATCCCCTTCATCTTGCTTTGTTGCATTAAACAAACAAACAAACCCTATCAAAATGACTAAAATAACCCTTATGATTTAATTTTTTCCATTTTGAATACTAATTAATAATTTGGCACATAATAACAGCTAATACTACTATAAAATTAATTTTTTTTAAATAAAAAAAAATTAGGGTAACAGCTATCCCGGCTGCCTTCTTGGGTTTATCTCTGTATATATATAAAAAGCTTATTTTCTAGTTTTTTAAAAAGAATGAGTATAACTAGTTTCATTTTCTTTTCCTTCTATTTTGATATATTCAATTCAAATGTATATTAGTAAAATAAGAATCATATTCTTAATCAGGGTACATTTTTTTTTATGGTTTTGGCAATAAGAAAGTTGTTCCAATTGTAATCTAAAATCATTCAAGCACGTGGACAAGAAAAAATGGACCAAATTAGGCCCAAGCTAAAAGAATGACTTTATTTACAATAATAAAAATGGAAATTATATGATTTATTCAAGAGAGCTGCTTTTCACCCCTTCTCTGACAGGGGGGAAATTGTCTCCCTAATGATTTTACTATTTTACCCCCTCCCCACCCACCAACCCCTCTCTCTCTCTCTCTCTCTCCCTTTTCAATTTTCTGTATTTTTTTTTTAGTTTTTTTTTTCTTTTTTTTTTTTTTAGTTTTGTGTATTTTTTTTATTAGTTTTTTTTTTTTATCTTTTTAAACCAAATCTCTCTCTCCCCCTCTCCCTTTTCGGTTTTCTGTATTTTTTTTTAGTGTTTTTAGTGTTTTTTTTCAATTTTTTTTTTTAATTTTGTGTATTTTTTTTTTTAGTTTTTTCAGTTTTTTTTTCATTAGTTTGTCAGGGGGCGAGTGAAAAATTTTCACCTTTATTAAGGATGTATGATCTCTGAAGGCTAAAACCTTTATGCCCCTGAAGTTCCCTTCCTTTTTCCTTCCCCCCTCCCCCCCACCAACACAAACAATTTTTTTTTCATTTTTTTTTTTAGTTTAATTATTTTTTTATAAGTTTTTCTTTATGAAATTATTTTTTTTGGAATCTTTTTGTTTTTAGTAATTTTTTTAAAAATTTATCGGACCCTTTTTTGCTATAGGAGTTAGAAAATATAAAAAAATATTGATTGAATATTTTTTTTTATAAATAACGAAAAAAATAAAAATAAAAGTAATTAAAAAATTTTTAAAAAAAAGGAGTTCAAATTGGGCTTTAGACCTATTTAGAGTAAGAAAAAAAATTAAAATAATTTTTACTTTTAATTTAAATGGTGGAGGAGATTCTGACATGTATCAAAAATTAATAAAAAAATAAATAAAATCAATAAAAAAAATAAAACTACATAAAAATTAAAAAAAATAACAAAAAAAATATTGAAAACAATAATAAAAATAAATGTTCATCTAAAAAAAAAAATAAAGCTGATAAAGAAAAAAATAAATTTCAGAAAAAAAACTGATAAAAAAATTAGAAAGAATTAAACAAAACTAAAAAATAAATAAAAAGAAAGGGGGGTTGCTGGGGAAAGAATAAAGGAAGGGGGTAAAATGGTAATTCGTTGAGGGGACAGGGATAAAGGGGGCGCAATGTCAGGGGAGGGGCGAAAAGCAATTTTCTTTATTCAATTAAAAGGGCATACAAGTCATGCAACCTTTAGCACATACTCATCATTTAGTCGTTTAGTCCGTAATCATGAATATTTTGGAAGGATACTTTTGTCTTTTTTCAATTAACTTGCACGAGCTATCGACAAGTGCACATTTGGTTGGCCTTCCCCTAACAAGTTTATTGAGAAATTTCAAATTAGGAGATTTTTCTCTCTTTTTTGATAATTCGGT
>BRYE01000011.1:15145926-15153426 GCA_030159115.1 Actinidia arguta var. hypoleuca | reverse complement strand
AGACAATACCAACACAATCAAAAAGGTGACTGTTCAAACTGGGAAAAATATATATTTTCTTATATAAAAACCTAATAAATAAATAAAAAGCATTTCTTGTTCATAAGCACAAGAAGAAACTTTTTTTTTTTTTTTTGAAGTAGTAGTGGCCTTGTAAAGTGTTTTTGACAATAACTCGCACAGATTGGCTTAGGCTAGTGGTCTCGGTCAGGTCTCAAGTACAGATTCTCTTAGGTGTTATTAATTTTTGAATTGGGTTAATCTTTATTTTGATTTTAATTGGACCCCTCGTTAATAGACGGTGAGATGAGTTCTTCAAATGAGTCGGTTCGGGTACCGAATTATCAAAATAAAATTAAGCCTTTGACAATAATTTTGGGATTTTACTTTATTTTTCTAATTAGTGGCCTTGTAAAAAGCTTTGACAAGGATTTGATCCTACTAGGATTTGACAATAATTGCATTTATTTTCTTTAATCATACTTTAGTAGGTGAAGTGGATTCGGGAACCCTATGATTAGGTTAAAATTAATTCCACTTAAGTAATTTCTCTCTCCATTAATTTGTCAAAACTTTCTACCTCTTGAAGTTTTCCAATCAAGGAATGGGAACTTCAATACCTCAAAGGACAAATTGGACATCCTATCTGGACCGTCCAATGGAGGGTACCTTTCTACCAGTGAAAAAGATTTGATAATCCACACTAGCGTCGCTAAATTTAAGATAATTTATAATTTAAAAATTATATCTTTTATTTTAGCTATTTACTATTATAACAATAAAAATAAAATAAAAAGTAAATACCCAATAAATAGTTCTTAGTCAAAAGGATTATGAATTGTAACAAAGTTAATGAAAAATAGTGGTTGCGACGGCAACAGTGTTGATGAAAAATAGTAAAAAATTAATTTCACTGTTTAAAAAATTAAATAATATAATTTTACTGTTTGGGACAGTGGCGGCGGTAATAGTAGAAAATAGTAAAAAAAATTCAAAAAATAATTTTTAGTATAATTTCACTATTTTAGGCGAGAGCGGCAATGCCGGGCGGTGGTAAAAAAGAGTAAAATAATTTAAAAATAATAATTTTACTGTTTAAAAAGGTAAACAATATAATTTTATTGTCTTGGGCGATGGCAGCAGTGGTGATGACAGTGGTGGCGGTGATGGTTGTGAAAAATAGTAAAAAAAAATCATAAAATAATTTTCTTGTAAATAATGGCAAAAATGTTATAAAAAAATCCAAATAAAAATAGAGGACAACCCGAAAATCTTTCAACTTAATGGACTTCTCAAATTCGTGAAACACTTACTGTACTAATTGTTAGTACAGGCCTAACACAAATACTCCAACCCAATTTTCCTTTTTTTTAACAAAATATTTCAAAGAAAAATGCACAATTCACAAAATTAATTGGGCAATTATTACACCAACTAAATACGCTTAAATATTTCCTTTAAAGAAGAAAAATTCTCAATAACGTCCATTAAAATCTTGTCATTTGTCATCCCAAAATCAGCTCTTATTATTATGAACTAAAGAAACAACCCGAAAAAAAAAAAAAACGAAAATGGTTAATTCGAACCCAATTTTGACATAAGGAATATCCGATCCAAAACTCCGACACGCTATTTTTTTTTCTTTCTTTTTTAAAAAAAAAAAAAAATCCAAAAGAACTATAAAAATTTTGAAATAGGAGACGAAACTACTCTATAAATGTTTCTCGTATTGGATTTTAAAATGGACCGGGTTTTGGATATCTGAATTCAATCCAAAAAGTCTCGCTCAACCAAATTAAAATTATATAAATTTTTAAATTGATTTTTTATTAATAAATTAGAATTTATTCAAATCGAATTTATATTTGATCCAAACCATCCGCATGCCTATTCAATTTATCAAAAAGATGAAATGTACGTACTTAATAATTTCGTGATTAGACTCCTCTTTGGACTCTGGAAGTGGAGAATCAGTAGCAGTCAAACAGTAAATGATTCTATTTGCAAAAATGACTTGAATTTCTTCTCTTTTTTCTTATTTATTGTGTAGAAGAAAGCAGAGAATCAAAGAAAGGAGACCCGTATACGCGGCGAGAGGTAAAGATATGATTTTGATTGTTGCTCTCTCTCTCTCTCTCTATATATATATATCAAAGAAAGGAGACCCGTATACGCGGCGAGAGGTAAAGATATGATTTTGATTGTTGCTCTCTCTCTCTCTCTCTCTCTCTATATATATATATATATATATATGGGTACATAAAAGCAAAATAAAAGTCACAATCAAATTTGCAGGATATGTACGGTACCCACAATGGACGGAGCAGATTTAATCATAAGTTAAAAGAAGAAATTATATAGTGTTCTATAAGAGCAAATCCTAGCGCTTCTCCAATCTTAAAGTGATGTGTCTAACAAATAGAGGTGTAAAATGGGCTAGATCGGGGCAGCTTGGTTCGATTTGATCACAGGCTTGGGCGAACTCTATTCAAGATGAGCCTAGTTCACAGATCTGATGGATCAGGTTGGGCCCAGCCCGTAAACCAACCACCTTATTCGGCCCATTCGTGGGATCGATCCAAATGGGTTGGGACTTAACGGGCTGGCCTGACCAGAATCAGTCCAAAATTATTATTTTTTGGGGGGGTGGGGGTGGGGTGTTTGCCTTTTATTTTTTTGATTTTCGGGTGTTGACATGTGGGGGGTACGGGCTGATTGGACAAGCTAGGATTAGCTCGAAATCTCAAATGGGTACTCCGAAAATGGGTTGGCCTAGCATGGCGAGCTGGGTTTCGGGCACAAACGAGTCAGACTGCTCAAACGGGCTAGACTTGGTCGAGATGTCCAGTTCGGATCTGGTTGGCGGCGAATTTTAGGCTGGACCCATGTCCGAACGGATCGGGACATGCCAAGTATAGGCAGAACGACGGGTGAATTCACTGGGCTAGACTTTTTTTGTGCCTCTTAAGTCCAAATAGTAGAGTCTATTATTTTTTTATCTGAATTATAATCAACATGTACCAATATATTATTCATTAAATAGCGTAAAGCAATACTCTGATGGCACCGAATAATCTCTCCACTAAAACGTCAAAAAAATGGAAACATAAGACGTATGTTAATTTGTCGAAGAAAAGAATATAATTTTGTTGAAGAAAAGAATAAAAATGCAATAGCTAAGCACACATGGTGTTATGTTTAAGGTGTGATGAATACGGCAGCTGGGTGGTTGTGCCAGGAGGTGGAATAGAATCTTATTTTCTATTTTGTTAATGGGTAGCACACGTATCTTTCGTTAAGGGGCTCTTTGTGAGTACTTGAGGGGCATAGATGTCTTTCTTGAGTTGTACTATTAGGGCTAAACACTGTTCGGATTATCCAATTTTGGAAAAAATCACAAAACAAATCGATTCTAACTGTTCAAGAAAATTTAAAACCAAACTAAGCCATTGAATCATTAAAACCAAACCATTGAATGCGATTTGGTTCGGTTTAATTTCACAGTTTAAAGCATAATACTAAAGTGCATAATATCTAACAAATAAGAAAAATAATCTATGCAAAAAAATTAGCTTCCTGCATAAGGAATATACATAATATAACAATATATATAAACACAATTAATATTTATATACAATTAATAATATATATAATTCGGTTTGATCTGAAATCATAATCGTGGCATGAAAACTGCAAACCAAACTGCTGATCTACAATTTAAAAATTTATAACCGTAACCTAACCGTTCTAATAAAAAATCGAACCGAACCACACAAATTGATTCGGTTTATCGGTTTCACAGTTTGGTTGGTTTTTTTGCTCACCCTTATGTACTATGGACATGTTTGGTGTAGCTTATAAGCATTAGTTTCTAATTTTTTCTGTATTGAAAAATGTGTCAATGTTTGGAAGCTCCATCTTGATATTTTTTAATTTTTGTTTTTAAATAATTATTTTTAACATAATTTTAACAATACCAAATACCCTATATGTATTTATTGTTGTTGTAAATATTAAGTGGACTTTTTTCATCTTTTAGCAAATTGTTTTTATTTTTTCCACTTCATCTTGATTAGATGAATAGAAA
This sequence comes from Actinidia arguta var. hypoleuca, assembly GCA_030159115.1. Lineage (NCBI taxonomy): Eukaryota > Viridiplantae > Streptophyta > Magnoliopsida > Ericales > Actinidiaceae > Actinidia > Actinidia arguta. The sequence goes on along the minus strand of BRYE01000011.1, from coordinate 15,149,339 downwards.
AAAATAAAAAAAATCCATTAAAGACAATTATTTCAAAACTAATCCATTAAGTGAATTATTATTATTTTTTTTGTAGTAATTTTTTTTATTTTCTTTTTTATGAAATCAACACAAACCAAAAAAAAAAGTCTACCAAAGACAAATAATCCCCCCCCCCCCAAAAAAAAATATATAAATAAATAAATTGAAACACGTTGGTAGGATATGATTTGGCCAACACGTGAGGCCCACAAATTATAATCCTCCAAAGAGTTCGATTTTGTTCACTCACCCCATTATTTTTCGTGTCACCGAGTGAAAGTGATCCTTTTTAAAAAAAATTATGGGCCCCATGACAACTTTTGTCCCTGGAGAAAAATTGACCAATGAGGCCATCTCCATTTGGTAAGAGTTGTGAGCATCTTAAATTTGCATGGCTCATTTATATCCTCTCTCTGTAAAACGAATCAGGAACTGGGATCAAATCAAATCTCATGTTCATGTTTGCTGGCTGTTGTTCGGCACAATCAGTGAACCAAAATTGGTGGGTCTATATGAAGCTCAGAACACAGTAGAATATTCCATTTTCCCACTTTTACAGGTGTACAAATGAACACTTCCTATGATCAAAATCTTCGTATTATATCATTATAATTAGATTATTTTTATTGCATGAACAGTACTTGTAATTGCTGTCATGTTTGGAAATGGAACTAGTTATGTAAATAGAAAATCAAGATGAAACATGTCCTACAACCAGGGATCAACGCACCAGGCGGCCAGGGGCAACCAGCACCAGTAAATAAATGAACCCCTTTATCATATTTTATGTTGTCGATTGAAAAAAAAACAACTAACAATCTTTTTATGTTGCACAAAATTATTTCTAGCGGAAGTTATATACAACAAAACTAAACGTTTTACTGTTTCTTGTTTTTGAAAAACAATGACCATTTTTCAATACCTTATGATTTAGTTCAGACACGTCCACAACCACGTAATATAATTACATCTTGTGTTGGACAAGATGATAAATGTAAATGTTGATTTTATAGGGATTAGCATAGTATTAGAGAAGCAAGTGGGCCTACATATTTTTTTTTATTCGGTATCCGGTCAAGGATCAACTAATTCGGAAAATCGATTAAAGTCAGAGCAAACTCCCATAGGTGTGCTTGATTCAAGGGATTGGATAAAGATGGATTGATTAATAATATGGGATTAACTAATACTGTAAGGCCCACATGTCTGGGGATAATATATGGGATTAAATGTAATCATATACTATGTTTGATTAGAATGAGATAGGGTTTTGAGAATTATTTCCGACCGTTAGATCAAAAAAATAAGATAATCCGGAGGTTGTCTAGTCCCCGAAACTATTTGTCAAAGGGGAAGGAGTGGGATACAATAGACCAAAGTATGGTGACTATTAGTTCAAAATTCAGTCCAATTCTGGAGTCCTTGTTTGTTTAGCCATTAGATTAAGAGACAATCCCTTACAAAGTAAGTTCCCATGTGTTTTTTGCTAATCCAATCTCAACCCCAATTCCATGATCAAACAGAGCCCATATAGACTGGCCCACTCTAGTTTTAATAGCAGATTTCGAATTAAAAAATCTTAGAATGGAGCAGAATTTCAAGATTCAATCCTAAATCACCAAGCCAAACCTGAGGTTAAGTGGGCTGACATATTACCATGTGATTTTTGAGCTCATCATCCATTGAAGTCAAGATAGGTCTTCTCTAATTCAAATTTAGGGGCTGATAAAACTAAACCGAAGGTGTCAATTTTTTATTGCTCGACTAGGGTTGGACTCAAGTCCACTAAAAGAGCTAGAGAGGGGAGCTGTGAGTGCACCAAGTTTATTCTGAGAATATACTCCTTCCATTTATCAGATTAGTGCTTCCTACTGCTTTCCCTTGTAGCTTCTTTAGTCTTTAATCATGCTTAATCTGACTCTTTTTGTGGCCCTTTTGAGTATTTTAGTCATCAGTTGAAGTCAACTTCAGTGTGAGCAGCAAAACAAACAGGTTCTTGCACATTTTTGGTAGGCAACAACAAAGTGGTGAGGACACTGAAGACCTAGGAAATAATTGGAGTAAGCCAGACTAGGCATGTGGTAGGTTACTGCAGAAATATTCCATTGAGTGAAGTTGAAGTAATTAAAGGGAGATAATTGTGAATCTTAATTCTGATTTTGTGTTAGGTTAAGCACCAAGCAAGTTTAATTAGCTAGTGAACACCAACTAGAGTAAGATAGCTAGGGTTTATCAATGGAGTGGTTGAGAAATGACAGAATTGTTTTAGGTGACCATCGTGGCGCATTTTATCTATGGTGTTGTGCGGATAAATTTTGAATTCTCACGAAATAAGAGTTAGGCTTCTCTCCAGTTAATTAAACGTTCAATTCAGTTACGTTTAATTTAGTTGCGATTATGGATGACAAATGGTTGGGTACATGATTGGATACCCGTTTTCAAACTCGCCTAATAAACCCTCCCCATACCTTTCCAAACCCAACCCACCCGAAATGCAAATCAATACCCGACCAGCCTAAGCGTTGGTTTTCTTGCCGATCAAATCTTTTGTGAGGGAGACCGCATCGGATTCCTTGAGTTTCTAAACATATTCTAATAATACAAGTTCAAAACCACCACAAATATTGGCACTAGCTATTTTTCTGGTGATAAGCCTACAGGCATATAGGTATAGTAATATATTAACGAATTTAAAATCAAAGATGAGCAACTGATCTTTTGCATTAAACATAACAGTCCCAACCTATTTATGCTATAACAAAATTAAAAATAGAAATTAATAGGGGAATTTTATAATTGGATCAAGTACAAGTTAGATGTAAGGGTTGACAATGGGTCGGGCCTATCCAGCCCGTTTCTTATTGGGCTGAACTTGATAAGCTTTGATTAGTCAACGGGTCGGGTCGGAATTTGAGTCAAAAAGATGAGGTTCAAATTCTATCCATGGGCCTTCATGGGCCTGGACTTACGAGCCCGATATGGACCAACGGACTTTTAAATAAAAAAATTTAAATATATATTTTATTTCAAATTAAAAGACTAAAAATATCAAATATACAAAATTAAAGCGTAGTTACATAAAATTATCCATACATATTGATTCTTTACATATAAAATATAAGATATTATAAAAAATTAATATCTTCAAGGTGGGTTACGAATCGGATCTTCGAACTGGGTCACGGGCCTAACCTGACCTTGGATAGGCCCGTAAGTTTCAAAATTAGACCAACCTATACTATCCTAGACTTAGGCCAGACTTGGACTCTCTGGGCCATGAACAGTCATAGACCGGACTAAAATTCGTCGGCCCGTCGGCTCAGGCCATGGATCGCGAACTTTTTGATGACTCTTAATTAGATAACCTCTCCATTCATCCCCTATCTGAATCC
>BRYE01000011.1:15138426-15140926 GCA_030159115.1 Actinidia arguta var. hypoleuca | reverse complement strand
GCTTTCACTGTAAAGTTTATCGCAGGCCTCTCTCAAGGAGTCAAAATCCACATCTTCTTCACCTTTCTCACTTTCTTATCCTCCTCCACCATCACTAATATCCAATTGTTCTTAGAAGAATCTGCATGTGACTTTCACTATCAGACTTGGTCTTGCTTCCTTGAGGATGCAAGGAAGAAGCAAAAGTCATGTAGTTTCAACCATTCTCACCATTTCTGCCTTCATCTTCAGACCCCACTGACTCACTTGAATCACCACAAGTAGCATAGCTGTGTAGACATTCTTTTTATTAAGCTTATTTGCATACTCTTGTGCAATGCGACCAACCCTTTGCATTCACAGCACTGAATACCTTGTGATTGACTTTTACCACCATTTTGTCACCGCCTTTATTGGACTGAATCTTGGTGTCATTCCACTTTTTGAGACCCTTTGGAGATGACTTTTCGATTTTTCAATAATTTTTTTAATTTATTTGACAAACATAGCTATCTCCTCGAGGTCTATTTTCTTATCACCTTCTACGCACAGTGAGCCCTTTTTAGTGCTTGTAAGAGCCACACCTTTTATTTGTAAAGCTTGCTTGTTTTTTAGAATGACACAGACCGGCCATAAAGGTTTGGAGATTTCCCAACATATCTTGGAGTTTGTATGGATTGGGATCTTGATGTTACTCAATTATAGTCACTTAACTCTTGGAAAGATAGAATAACCCCGCGTTTTGAACTGCTTGGTTAATGACCTCAAGACTTTCTTGACAACCTTGCTCTCCGGAATTGGATCGCCCAAGTTGTGACACGCATTGACTGTGTGATTGAGTTTAGCATAATATTCATCGAAGGTCTCTTTTCCCCCATGAGGATAGGTTCAAAATCCCTTGGAAACTTCAAAAAATTTGCTTATTTAATCCTACTGGTTCCTTCGTGTGTCACAACTACGGTATCTCAAGCCTCTTTAGCAGTGTTAATAGTAGAAAACAAATTCAATCAACAACGAGCGACTCACTTTGATATCAATTTGAAAGCCCCTAAACATGAGGGATTGTTTGCTATACCAATTTCACCCAAAAAAATCACAAGATAACCAATGCTTCAAATTCCAAGGTGATAAGTCAAACTACTCGACCAAGCCTAAAACTAACACACACAATCAATACAAAATAGAAGTGCGGAACTAAAATGAGAACATAACAAATTAACAACTAATGTAGAAAACTCCAATTGGGGTGAAAACCAAGAGGCTGAAGTTCCAGAAACATATACAGATTACAAAATCATAACTTATTTTCAGAAACAGAAACTGTTATGTTTTGAAATAAGAAAAGTTTGCAGAAGCAAAAAAGGTTAACAGAAAACAAAACTGCAGAAATAGAGCAAGAATAGAACACTTACAAAACAAAGCCAATGAACGGGCACAAGTAACAATTAACAAACTGTTTGACCCAACCCGACCCGGTGTGGGTGCGTCTTCACCACACTTGTATGGGTCCCCCTCCACAAAACTTGGTACCCAACACAACTCAGTGTGGACGTGAGCCTGTGCGTCCTCCCTCCTTCACAAAACTTGTGTTTTTAGACCCATGTCAGAGGAGGAAGCATATTTACCTACTATTCACCACACTTGTATGGGTCATCCCCCTCCACAAAACTTGGTACCCAACACAACTCAGTGCGGGTGCGCGCACTTGGGTCCTCCCTCCTTCACAAAACTTGTGTGTTTTAGACCCATGTCCAAGGAGGAAGCTTATTTACCAACTCAGGTTCTCATAAATAGCAAATGTGGGACTAGCTTAGTTAGTATTCTTCAACCAATATTCAAGTGATGGTCTTCGGAGTCAATTTCTAATTCAATTTATGCAAGCAATATACAAATATATATAAAATTACATACCTTCAGCACCAGCACCCACAAACCTAATGGTGGATCTAAAAACGCAGTTTTCTGCTCTGTAATCTTCGAATCCTCAAACTACTCCTTGCTTTAACCTTGAAACCCTAACCACACCCACCACCAACAGCCGCCACCCACTGTCCACCACAGCCCCTCCGCGCGCCACCGCCTCTCCCTCCACCATCCTCGCCTTCCCACCACGAAAACACTAAACCCTAATCGAAACCTTAGCTAGCCTGAACCCTAGCCCTAATGCATCCCCTCCCCTCCCCATCACCTAATCGAACCTTGAACAGATTTGAACCCCCACCGAAAACCACTAGTTCCCCCACCACGAAGGAGGGGTTGTGATGGGGCTGGTGGTGGTTGTGGGCGGAGAGGTGGCGGCGGCGGTATGGGAAGGGATAAATTGGGGGCACGGCCCGCATGGGTGGTGAGGTGTGAAGGGGGGTGCCATGGTGGCGGGGGAGGGGCGGCGGCGGTGGTTCAATAGCGGGGAAGGACCGATAGTGGTGACCAGTTGTGGTGGAGTGGTCAGTGGACAGGGATGAGTGTGTAGAGGCAATTTTATTTGGTAGATCTCAGGACAGTGGACTAATTTACCCTTAGT
>BRYE01000011.1:15108426-15113426 GCA_030159115.1 Actinidia arguta var. hypoleuca | reverse complement strand
ATCTACTCCTATCACTATCAGTTCTCAGAAAAATGCGAAATACTATTGATTTTCTGCTCTCTCTGTGACTTTGTTACTTGTATCTCAGATCTTGACAGTTTTTCTTAGTATTATCTGAACAGACCAACACAGAATTGTGTGTATTTTGAACAGCCGAAATGAGATAGCATTCATATTGAACGTGGATGAAATGAACACTTTCAAGTAAAATTCAACATTAAACACAACAACAATTATTTCATAGCCATAATTAGTTCTTGGCGCACTGTTCTGAGCAGGAACCCACACAGCTTTCCACTTTCTCTCCACCTGACAAAACAAAATGCAAAAACTTAAAGAGAGTAACCATTGTTGAGAGAGAGAGACTAGGGACGAAAAAAAAATCAGACCCAATGCATACCCGCTTAGCCGACCCTGATGGGACGGGTTTTAGGAGGAGTTGATAGGATTTGGGTGACTTTTGGATTTAAGACACGCAACCCGTTAAGGTTTAGGAATTTTACAACCGAATCGGACTCAAATATACTGAAAAATTATTAAAATACTTTTATTATTTTCGCTTTTAATTATTATTTGCTTTGTCATCTTCAAAATTTTTCATTTTAGCATGCGTCTTTTGTGTGAACAATCTTTGAAAAATAGGTATATAGAGTTTATGTAGTGACTTGGAAATGTATAATATGGAGTAATAGGTTAGTAATACCCCAAAAATAAGGGTCATCAGGTAAACGGGTAAGACAGGTAGAGTCAGGGTTTATCTTTCGTGGGTTTGGGATTGGGATAGTAGTCCCCCTCTCCAAACCCGACCTGTTGCCATCCGAGAGAGAGAGAGAGAGAGATACCAGGGTTTGTTTTTGTGCTGATGTTGGAACAGAGAGCAGCAGCACAACCAAACTTGCAGAAGTTGTGGTTATCAACATGGAAAGCTTGAGGGGAGTTTGGGAAGATGCAAGTCTTTAGGCACTGAACACCGCATTCAAAAGCAGTGTGTCCAGGCACGATGATGCACAAGATGAAGCATCCCACATAACACTGATTGAAAGTGGTGGTGGGCTGCCCTGCCACCATCCCACAAACCATCAACACAAACACCACTGCCCTTAGTACTCCTCCCTCCATCTCTCTCTCTTGCCAAAAAACATGAAACTCTTAACTTCGTTGCAACTCATGTGGTTTATATATATGAAAATATATGTCATGTGAACTGATGCAGAATAGACTCGGGAGAGACTTCTGATAAGGAGTGGGTCTCCAGTATAATTCACGTGAATTTATGATTGAACGGATTTATAATTGAACCATAAAGTTAAAATTATTGGTCTCTAGTATCATTTTCTTCAATTTTATTTTTTCCCCACAAGATAGCGTTAGTTGCTTATTAAGCTAGATTACTACAACATGTCAATTTTGCTATATCAACTCGAACTTGAGACCTCTCACACGATCACCGATCACCTTAGTGCCTCTCTCACTATCACTTGAGCTAAAGCCAAAACCCAGGATCATTATATTCTTCAATTAGCAATGCCAAATTTATTCATTTTAAATTTGAACTTTACTCTAAAGTTGGGTAATTTGGGGGCCATTTTCTCAGTTTATTCATTTCAAATTTGAACTTTATTCTAAAGTTGGGTAATTTTGGGCTCATTATCTTTGTAATCCAAATCGTTCAACTTGTAGAGCTTTGAAGAAGAATATCTATGCAAAAAATTAAATTGATTGAATAATATTGGTAGACTAATTATCATTTGACTTTTGTCTGGATCTTCCATTTGTTGGTTGTTCATTTATTTGAAGATAAATGCGATTCAATCATGCGGTTATGAATATTTAATCAATATAATATTTTGCATAGATACTCTTCTCAATTGTCTATATAAATGAACGGTTTAGATTACCGAAATAAGTATGAACTGGGGCCACAATCATTCAAGTTTACAGGTAAAATTCAAAACTTCATAGAGAAGACATGCCAGTAATAATTACTTCTTACTTTATTTACATTTTAAGAATAGATTTCCTTTTTCTATTCTCTTTTTCTTTTCTTTTTCATATGTTAAAATGGAAAAGACCTCTTTTTCTTTCCTTTTTTTTTGGTTTTTTTCTTTGTCTTCTTACTTTTTTGGATCACAGCTTCCATTCCATTGAACCTTTTACTAAAGGTATGTTTTAATTTTATTGATAAGAAAAATAATAAAGGAGCCATATTTTTTATCGCTCAAATTTGTTGTTTGCAGAATCAATTTTTACGTTGATTCTTGAAGTTTCCATAAATTACTTGTGAAATACCAACTTTGACCTTTTCACAAGAAATAACGGCAATGTTGTATTGGAGCATAAGATACATAATTCACAACTTAAATCAAGTAATATAGTAAACAAAATTTGGGGGCAAAAAAGAAAAAAAAAGAAGCAACAGCATAAATTCACCTTATTTTATTACTTGAAGAAGCATATATTTGTTGCCGTTAAGCATCCAAAGTCCCTTAGGAACACACCCAAAAACACTCAGAACAAGAGGTGTTATCCAGACACTTCTTCAAGCACGCTAGGCATTCTGGAGAGGGGGGCTTATCAATAGTTGCCCCTATCATTCCAATCACCACCACCACCACCACCACCACCACCATAACAATTCTCACACAACTTCTAGCCATGGCTTCTCTCTCTCTCTCTCTCTCTTTCTCTCTCTCAATATTTGCCATAATTCCTTAGTTAAAACATGAATTTATAGGGTTGGGCCTGAGAGAATTCTGTTAAAACATTATTTACTTGGTTAAACCCACTTAACATAATACATCGAATCTCTTTTAAAGTAGTGAGTCTAATCAAGATGCGTGTAACTTATAACAACCTATAAAATGGGTGAATATAATTGCATTTGTTGGTTTTTTTAGCCATTTTAGAGTTAACTTTGTCTAGTGTCCACCATAGAGGGGATCGGGTCACCTGTCCCAAAACATTGGGACAAGCCCTTGTCACAGTCTCAAATGGACGATACATGTCCATTTGTAATTTATCAGGAGAGATTTTATAATTTTCTAAATTATAAAATCCCCTATGATAAATTACAAATGGACAGATATCGCCATTTGGAACATGAGACAGGTGATCCTGTAAAGTGGGTTAATCTCAATAACAAAATCTAGTCTTTTCATAATAATTAATGACTTACCATGAGGGGGAAAAATTTAATCTATTCCAGTCCCAAAAGGATGTAGGATTTAATTTCCTTTATAAATATTTATTTAAGAAATTAACAACTTTCCAAACCTTCATGTGTCAACTCATATGTGATTTAGGTTGTGACTCATCGTTTAAGGAGAACTAAGAATTAATGGCATACAATAAGGAATAGAAATGTATTAATGCCTTGCTGCATTTGATGATGATGATTCTACATTATTTAATTGAGGGATATTTTTGTCTTTTTGTCTATGAATTCTTTTATAATTTACCATATTTGGAGGCCTCAATTTCAAATGGCCCACAATCGAAATTGTAATCCTATTTGAAAAAAATAAAATAAAATAAAACGTATAGCTAGATTATGAATCCAAATTAGACAGTGAATTAGATAATTAAATAACTAGATGTATTTATTGTAGAATTACAAATATTAATAAGTGAGATTTTCATTCAATCATATTCAATAATTATTTTAAATTTATTGTGATAAAGTTTCCAAACTCAATGTTAAAATTCATATATAAACTATCAAATGTAAGTAATATTTTCTTATCGAATAATAATGACAAATCTCGTAATTTAAAATTGATATTTATATAAAGAGAGCCTTAACGACTTGATCGCCTGAGCATAAAATGCTAAGTACATTCTTTTTGCAACCTTTTCAAGATTTTTACAAAAACATAATATACAAACGTTGGATGTGGGATGAACGACATTGTTAACTAAACATTTTATGTTGCCAAATAAACCTCGTAGTGTTTTTATTATTATTATTATTACAAGCTGTAGAAGAATATAAAATTATATTAAATTGGACATAAATTTACAATCACATCACACTAAACCCTACTATAGCTCCATTAAGGAATAAGCTTCAAAGTTTCAATGTGGGATAATCATGACTTGAATAAATTTTAAGGCATTACATTATCGGTGGTAGCAGTGGCGGTGGATACAGTAGTGGTGGAGCCATATTGGTTATGGAAATTATGTGATAATGAAAGCCCCAAATGGATTGATTTTAACTTCTAAAAGAGCTGTAAGCAGTCCAAAGAGCAACGATTAATAGTCCTTAATAGTGACTGTTATTAGTAAGTTTGATCAGCCATAATCAGCCCTTTTAAGTCTGAGAGGTTTTGAATTGAATTCTATTCAATTGTCATTAGTTTTTCTCCTTTATATTCTAAGATTACTCCTTTATATTCTAAGATTAGTGTTATGAGAATACATAAGAAAAACTATAGATTTTCTGCGTTCTTTGAGAGAAAGAGACAGATAAAGTTCAATTCGCCAAGGCTGCTTCAGAGATGTTCTAACGTAAGCGGTTTAGCCATCTTATTATGAGAAAAAGATGTCGATAAAACCCTACAACACTCTCGGTAGGCGGCGAATCTTTTTTAAGAAAACTGCATTTGCAAGACTTTGCCTAATTTATTTTTGTTTCTTTCATTTCCTTTCAGTGATTTTTATATTTCTGTAAATATTCAACCGGTTGAACATTTCCTCTCGATTGAAGCTTGTAATTTCAGTGTATATATTTTAATGAAATTATTCTTTAGAATTCTGTTTGTTAACAAATTATTTTACCCAATAATTGATAACGTCAATACTTATGCACGTACACTTACAGATGTAACGTCTATAAATTTTGGAATCGAATTTATTTCACTATACCCACTAAAATCACACATGTATGTACCTAACTCCACCGGATCATCTACGTTTGTTATTTGGGCAATCCATTTTACACATAGATTCATGAACTTATACCAGAAATCACACTTCATCTTATTTTTCTGATTGAAAGT